>CM032630.1:1305820-1478959 GCA_019097785.1 Fraxinus excelsior
GGGAGTTTGATTTTATTTTATGTTAAATTAATCTAAGAAAGCGGTAAGAATGCGGTTTTTATCAATTTATGAATGAATGTATTGAATCTCAAATCCGCGTATTGCTATATATTTCAATTTTTGATTTGTAATCTAGTTCCGTCATGCGTTCTTGACAATCAATAATTCTATTGTAATTAATTCTCTTTTCCAAGACAAATTAAATCTATTGTAGTCACTACCCAAATCTATTCGTAGTCTGAATTCAAATGATTAGAATGCATTAAAATTTAGATTATCTATTTGATTGCACATGTGATAAATGTTATTCCTAACATCTTTTGCACATATGTTAATTTTGCTACATTCTAAACTTATTGTGAATCTTCCAACACTACAACAACAACTAATTATCTAATTGGTGGCCAATCAATTAAATAATGCAATGGATATACAAAATTAATCAAAAAAACACAAGAAATAAACTAAACTATTAGTCTTTAATTAAAACGAATAAATAAATAGGTTTCATCTTCATCTAATACAAAAAGAGATCTAACCTAACATGCTAATATATAAATTACAAAAAGAATAATAGAAAAATATCATCCGGATCATGAAATAAATCAAAAGAAGTTGATCTTTAAGCCCACAGTTGAATTCTTCGAAATCGTGATGTAATTAATCTTTGATTCCTTGATATGGACTGATCTGCTCTCTTCAAATATTGCAATTGACCTCTTGTTTTTTTATGAATTTGATGAAATTAAGGTGTATGAAGAGGTAAGAGAGGTTTTTTAATGTGTATATGTCGTTCTTTATTTATAAAAGCTAGAAAATAGGTGAAAATCCCATCCAATTTGGTTTTCAAAAGAGTTTGAATCGCGAAAGGAAAATGTGTTGCGCGCACCACGAATTGCCGAGCACACGCACAGGTTTGTCTTTGAACAATTTTCGGTATTTCTGTCATACCTTTCTCTATAGGCATTCGATCGAGCTGATTCAAAATGTGTTGGAAAGGTAATACAATGAGATACAATTCTTCTAGAAATAAAAATTTTCCAATTCAAACGATTGCTATCCGAAAAATAGGTATTAAGTTGAGGCTAAAAATTCGTAGCATGATTTTTTAGGCTGGAAATTGATTTGTGAAAATACGTCAACTATATTTCGCTCATTTGACCTCCAATTGCATCCAATTGATCATATATGATCTTCATTCATCATTTTGTTCTCCGAATCAGCTATTGGTTTTTTACACTTAGGTCACCAAACTTTGGATTTCCTTCATTTTCACACTTTTTCGTTCATTTATTCTAAATCCACCAATTTGTATTGAGTTCAACCTAACAAACATAATTAACACAAAATTAATCTATATTTTATCTAAATTAGTTACAAATACTCTAAAATAATGGCATAAATAAGTATACAAAATACACTTATCAATCGATCCCGGGGCTTTTCTTGTAGACAAATACGTTACTAGATGAGTCACTAAGCGACTCAACGGGCTTGCTAGCATCTGTTAGGAAATTGAACATAATATAGTTAGAAATAAGGATGTAGATAAAGTGGAATTGGGGAAAAGATCAAAACAAAAATGAATACAAGATTTTTTTCATTTTTTCTTTGTATAGCCCCCCCTGTTTGGTAGAGATTAAAATTAGAATTTTTTTTTTTTTTTTATAGATTTTGATAAAAGTTGATGAAATGTGTGATTGAAAAATTGTGGATCTCATGAAATATACTATTTGATGACGCCAATATGTGCGCTCGAGCCCGAGGACTCATAACACGCCCCAATTCGTCAACCACACGACATTTGTCCTCGGGTTAATATAGTCCTCGAGATACCTCGAGGACACCTTCCATGATCGCCTCAAATGCACATTAGAAGTCCTCGGGATAGTAGTCCTCGGGAAGTTTACTTGTTCACCACCCTCTTCCAAAAAGGTATCCTATACCTACGCGCTCTAGAGTCCTATGTTGACAAGATGTCTAGTCATAGTTAAACTCATGATATCTAAAAACAAGGTGATGAGTCCTACTGAAACTCCACTACCTTCCCTTATAAATACGCCATTCTCATTCGTTAATAAGGTACGTTTTTACACATATTTTCCAGCATACATACATACTCTCTATTCTCTCTCTGACTTAAGCATCGGAGGGGCGACGAGGCCAACCCTCGACGCCTTTGTTTCAGGTACCGGAAGATCTCGTTCGTGCTCGTTCCCGGTCATCAAGCTCGGGAATTCAACAGGTACGATTTTTGGCAGCATCATTTGGCGCCGTCTGTGGGAAACGCTACCAAAAGTCATGGTGAATACACGTTCAGGTCTTCCTCTCGCAAGCTCGACCGCTCCAAACCAACCACCCGCGACAGATCCTCAAGTTCATCAGGAAGGAGCGCCGGAGGGGTCAGATCCCCCACCCGCAATGATTACCGCTGGAGCATTCGAGGAGCTACGTCAACAAGTTGCGGCCTTGACCCAGCTACTCAGCCAAGGAAACATCCCCCAAGCTTCAGCACCAGCACACACGCAAATACCGGCTTCGGAAGGAGGTGTCGTGGCTGATGCTCGAGCTCGGGACATCCGTGATGCCCACGACAATGGTGGGTCTGGGGCCTCGGGCATACCCCCATATGCCTCGGCCTCGAGATTGGTCACCATGGACTCAGACGAACTTGCACGGATCATACAAGATGGAATTACGGCAGGACTACAACAGAATGCCAAGGGAATGACGGCCAAACACTCCGTTCACACCCGAGGTTCTTTCATATCCGCTCCCGGACAGATTCAAGTTCCCCCGCATAAAGGAGTACGATGGGACGACCGACCCCATCAACCATCTGAATGTCTATACAGACGTCATGAACTTACAGGTTGCACCAGATCAAGTGATGTGCAAAGCTTTTCCTCAAAAATTGACCAACGCTGCTAGGGATTGGTTCGCTACGCTAGAGCCCAATTCCATATCATCATTCTCGGGCCTTGCCGAAAAGTTCTCCGCTTTCTTCGCCAGCAGCAAGCGCGTCCGGAAGACAGCGGCTACCCTCATGCAGCTCCGCCAGGGACCTAACGAGACCTTGCGTAATTTCATGACGAGATTCAACAAGGAAAGATTACAGGTACCCGACCTCCACATCACAGCAGCGGTTTCGGCTCTAACATATGCGGTAAGGTGTGAGGCGTTTAGGATGTCCTTGTCTAAAACACCCCCGAAGTCAGTAACGGAGCTCCTAACCCGAGGAGAAAAGTACATCAACATGGAGGAGGCAATGAGGGCCACCCCTAGCTCTGAGAAATCCCAATATAAGAGGTTGCACGAGCCAATTGCGCGACAAGATCATGCCCGGGGTAAACAGAGGCAGGAAGGATCGCCCAGGCCGTTCACCCGTCTAAACACTTCTCAGTCCAACATCTTGATGGAGATCCGAGACATGAAAGATCTTAAATGGCCTCCCAGGCTGCGAACTCCCCCGGAGACAAGAGACAAGAGTAAGTACTGTGACTTTCATAGAGATCATGGGCACACTACGGATGAATGCATAATATTGCAACGGGAAATCGAGGCATTGATCAGAAGGGGATTTTTGAGGACGTACGTCGGGAACGACAAACGTCCAAGGAACGATCACAACAAGGGCAGGGCATCGGGCCCAGAAGGAGGTAACAAACCCACTGCTGGTACGATCAACATCATAGTTGGAGGAATAGCGTCGGGGGGAGATTCGAACAATAGGAGGAAACAGTATGCTAGACATCATGGGTTGGCCAAGGAAACCACCCTTTCCAACATTGAAGACATCACTTTCGGAGCAGAGGACACGGAGGGCATCACATTCCCTCATGACGATGCTTTGGTCATATCCGCCATAATAGCCAACTTTGAAGTCAAGAGGATACTCGTAGACAATGGGAGTGCCGCCAATGTATTGTCCCGAGAAGCCTTCGAGAAGATGGGAATTTCTGCCAACCAGCTCAAGATGGTCAAGACCCCGCTCCAAGGATTTGGGGGTGGAACAATCATTCCAGAAGGGATTGTTGACCTTCCGCTAACTTTGGGCAAGGGCCAGAAGCAAGTGACGGAGATGACGTCTTTCCATGTAGCACAGACCTCCGTACCATACAACGCTATTTTGGGAAGACCATTACTCAACAGGATCAGGGCCATTGTATCCACTTTCCACCTTGCTATGAAATTCCCAACGAATCATGGCATAGGGGTTGTACGTGGTGATCAAACAGCAGCCAGGAAGTGTTACATCTCGAGCATTCAGGGGTTGAGCACGGACGTCATGCAACTGACAACCCCTGAGCTCGAGCTCGAGCATCATGGCAGACTTGCCCCGGTAGAAGATCTGGTAGAGGTCGAGCTCGAGCATGGTAAGAAGGTCACCATTGGTCGGGATATTGATGCCGCTCTCAGGGATGAACACATCAGGTGCTTGACCCGCAACATTGATGTATTCGCATGGAAGGTGGAGGACATGCCAGGGATAGACCCCGAAGTTGTGGTCCATAGACTCAATGTGAAGCCCGGCGCAAAGCCGTAAAACAGAGGAAGAGACAATTTGCGCCAGAGAGACGGGAGTGATACGTGAGGAGATTAACAAACTCGCAAATGCTCAATTCATCAGGGAGGTCCAATATCCAGACTGGCTTGCCAACGTCGTCCTTGTCAAGAAGGCTAATGGTAAATGGAGAGTGTGTATTGATTTCACAGATCTCAACAAGGCGTGCCCAAAAGACAGTTATCCTCTACCTCGGATCGACAATTTGGTGGACAGCACCTCAGGTCATAAGTTGTATAGCTTTCTTGATGCTTTCTCGGGATACCACCAAATCCTCATGGCTGAGGAAGATCAAGAGAAGACGTCATTCATAACCGACTCTGACATCTACTGTTACAAGGTCATGCCATTCGGTTTGAAGAATGCAGGGGCGACATACCAGAGGCTTATCAACAAAGTCTTTGCTGATCTAATCGGGAAAAACATTGAGGCTTATGTTGATGATATGGTGGTCAAAAGTAAGCAAGAGAGTGAACACATTTCCGACCTAGAAGAAGTATTCTCAACTCTCCGGAAATACCGGATGAAGTTAAACCCAACCAAGTGCGCCTTTGGGGTGGCATCAGGGAAGCTCCTGGGCTTCATGATCACTCACAGGGGGATTGAGGCCAATCCGGACAAGATACGAGCTTTAATGTCCATGGAGCCGCCCGGAAATAGGAAGGAGGTCCAGAAATTGACAGGTCGGGTTGCAGCGTTGAATAGGTTCATGTCCAGGGCAGCGGACAAGTGCTTTCCTTTCTTCAAAGCATTAAGAGGAAATCAGAGTTTCAATTGGAATGAGGACTGCAAGAGGCCTTCCAGGAACTCAAACAGGCGTTGGCCACCCCCCCGGTGCTCACGAAACCCGAACCTGGGGATACGTTGTACTTATACATGGCCGTATCCCAGAATGCAGTCAGTGGGGTGCTGGTGAAAGAGGTGAAGAGGGCTCAACAACCCATCTACTATGTAAGCAAAGTATTGTTGGACGCAGAGACAAGGTACACACTGGCTGAACAGCTTGCCCTGGCACTGATTGTAGCAGCCCGAAAGCTACGTCAATATTTTCAGGCGCATCCCATTATTGTGCTCACAGATCAACCGCTCAAACAAATACTCCAAAAGCCGGACGTCTCAGGGAGATTACTGAAATGGGCAATAGAGCTCAGTGAATTTGACATAGAGTTCAAACCCCGGCCCTCCATCAAAGGACAAGTCCTAGCAGATTTCATCGCAGAGCTCACTCCAAGGCCTCGGGGGCCAGGGGATGACCCGACCACCATCAGAGACGTGTGGGAGATATTTGTTGATGGAGCATCTAACTTCTCGGGATCGGGTGCAGGTGTCATCCTCAACAGTCCCGACAAGTTAACCGAAATTCAATGTGCCCTGAGGTTCGAATTCGAGGCTACCAACAATGAAGCAGAATACGAGGCCGTGGTCATTGCTCTTGAACTTGCGAGCAACTTGGGAATCGAGCACGTCAAGCTGTTTAGCGATTCACAACTCATCGTAGGACAGATCGAAGGAACATTCGAAAGGAAGGATGAAAAGATGAGCATGTACTGTTTGAAGGTACATGATCTACAGAGAAGATTTAAGGGTTGTCATATTTTGAAGATTGCCCGGGCCGACAACGGAAAGGCGGATGCGTTGTCAAGACTTATGTTCATGGGAGTAGATGGTCTTGACAGGACAGTCCACATCAGAACAGTGACGGAACCTAGCATCAGCCAGGAACTGGCGGTCATGGACATTGACAATGAGCCCTCATGGATGGATCCCATAGTTGAGTTTATTACCACCGGGAACCTCCCCGATGACCCTAAGGAAGCTAGGAGCATTCGATCCAGAGCACCCAGGTACTGCATGATCCAAGGAGTCCTCTTCCGCAGGAGCCTTACGCTTCCATATCTCAGATGCCTCAAGCCTTCCGAATCAGCACAAGCCCTGAAGGAGGTTCATGAAGGAGTATGTGGGAATCATCAAGGGGCTAGGGCTCTTGCCTTCAAACTCATAAGGTATGGGTATTACTGGCCTACCATGAAGAAGGATGCCTCGGAGTATGTGAAGAAATGTGACAAGTGTCAAAGGTTTGGTAACATCATCCACGCCCCCGCGGAAGAGCTCACGCCCATACACTGTTCGGCTCCTTTCGAACAATGGGGAGTAGACATCCTCGGGCCCTTCCCTATGGCAAGAGGACAGCTGAAGTTCGTGGCCGTAGCTGTGGAGTACTTCACAAAGTGGGCGGAAGCAGAGCCCCTGGCAACTATCTCAGAACCCAAGCTAAGAGCATTCATCTGGAAGTCCGTCATATGTAGGTTCGGGATACCCAAAGTGCTCATAACCGATAATGGAAGACAATTTGATAATGCACAGTTCAAGAATTTCTGCTCCAACCTTGGGATGAGTCATCGTCTAACATCTGTCGCACACCCTCAGAGCAATGGCTTGGCCGAAGTCACGAACAGGATCATTTTGCAAGACCTCCGTACAAGGATTAAAGGGGCCCATGGTAACTGGCCCGACGAGTTACCCTCTATACTATGGACCTATAGGACTTCGCACAAGACGACCACCGGAGAAACCCCGTTCATGCTAGCCTTTGGGGTGGAGGCTACTTTACCCATTGAAGTTAGCCTACCATCGCTAAGGCGGATGAGGCATAAGGCCAGGGATCATACCACTGAACACCTGGACCTTTTGGAAGAAGTACGAGAACAAGCCGCACTACGAGTCGCCTCCTACCAAAACAGAACAGCCAAATACTTCAACAGCAAAGTCAGGGCCCGAAGATTCAGGATGGGGGACCTAGTGCTCAGGAAGTCCGAGGCTGCCGGTCATGCCCCAGGAAAACTCGGACCAGCTTGGGAAGGACCCTTCGAAGTCATTCGACAAGTTCGGAATGGAGCATACAGCTTGAGGAATATGGCGGGAAGACCACTCCCGAGGACCTGGAATGCAGACAACCTCAAGGTGTACCACAAGTAAAAGTCATGACCTTGTCCATTTTGCTATTAAGTATCAGTTTGCTCTTAGTTTTTGGCTTGCATGCCCTACGCACTTACTCTATATTGCTTTTCTGTTAATTTGATTTTTTATCGGGCTTGCACGCCCCACGCATTGTTCACTTTCAGTAATTTGTTCAGCAAGGCCAATGAGCCCTTTCTTCAAAACATAGCAAAGTTTATGTGAAATAACTACTGGAGACACAACAAAAGTCCCCTTTCTAAAAGCCCTGCCACGAGCAGGCACCTCGGAGACATGCTACGGGCATGATCCCATAAAAGCCCTGCCACGCGCAGGCACCTCGGAGACATGCTACGGACATGATCTCATCCAAGCCCTGCCACGCGCAGGCACCCCCGAGACATGCTACGGGCATGATCTCATCCAAGCCCTGCCACGCGCAGGCACCCCCGAGACATGCTACGGGCATGATCTCATCCAAGCCCTGCCACGCGCAGGCACCTCGGAGACATGCTACGGGCATGAACTCATCGAAGCCATGCCACACGCAGGCGCCTCCACAAACATGCCACGAGCATACCTCGAGACATGCTGCGGGCATGCTCTCCCAAAAAGTCCCGCGACTAGCGGGCCCCCATGACATAATATGAGCAATCACCTCAAACAAGTCATGGGCATACCTCGAGACATGCTACGGGCATGATCTCCAAAAAGTCCCGCGACTAGCGGGCCCCCATGACATAATATGAGCAATCACCTCAAATAAGTCATGGGCATACCTCGAGACATGCTACGGGCATGCTCTCCCAAAAAGTCCCGCGACTAGCGGGCCCCCATGACATAATATGAGCAATCACCTCAAACAAGTCATGGGCATACCTCGAGACATGCTACGGGCATGATCTCCAAAAAGTCCCGCAACTAGCGGGCCCCCATGACATAATATGAGCAGCCACCTCAAACAAGTCACGGGCATACCTCGAGACATGCTACGGGCATGATCCCCGAGCTCGACCAGTACAGACTAAGTCTTGGACATAAATTCGCCGAATGGTCCTCGAGCTCGAGACCTCGTCATAGATTCTGAATCGTCAATCTCATCCGTTCAGAATTTACATGAGCTATCGTCGAGCCCATGACTTTATGAGCTATCGTCAGGCCCATGACTTTATCATTAAGCTATCGTCGAGTCCATGACTTTATGAGCTGTCGTCGGGCCCACGACTTTATCATGAGCTGTCGTCGAGCCCATGACTTTATGAGCTATCGTCAGGCCCATGACTTTATCATTAAGCTATCGTCGAGTCCATGACTTTATGAGCTGTCGTCGAGCCCATGACTTTATGAGCTATCGTCGGGCCCATGACTTTATCATTAAGCTATCGTCGAGCCCGTGACTTTATCATTACATGAGCAGTCGTCGAGCTCGTGAATCAATTTCATTGAAATGAGATATCCTCGAGCTCAGAAGTGATTTGTTGATAAATCTATCCTCGAGCTCAGTTCCAATTCTATTAACCGACTTGTCGTCGAGCTCCTGATTACATTAATCAAGGGAGCAATCGCCGAGCTCGCGACCTGTTTTGTCCTAGGTCTATCCTAAGGCTCGGGATTAATCTTTCAAGTATCATCAAGCTCATAGCTTGTTTGTTTGCTGCTCGAGCTCAAGGTTAATTTTGTTTAAAGGACACCGAGCTAAGACAAGGTAAGAGGTGTGGAAGTCAGGAGTCGATTAGCTATGTTCACCTCGTTAGGCTCGAGACACATACATGAACGCGTTATGAGATACAAGTTAAGAATCGTCGGGCATTGTACTTCAAAAAAAAAAAAAAAAAAAGAAAAAAGAGAGGCCCATATGCTCGGGCATTGTACTTCAAAAAAACAGTTACAAAGTACAAAACAAAAGGCCCATGCTCGGGCAACATATAATGCTTCTATTCTAAATCCCCGGGAGTAGGGTCGGTGCTCTCAACGTCAACCTCGACCTCTTCTTCCTCATCCTCGATAGCAGCGTCCTCAGACTCAGAAAGATCGAGAGTGTCCGCGATCTCGGGTACTGACTTCAAGTCGTCGGGATACACATTGGGGAGATTGGCTCGAAGGTACGCCCTTGCCTCCTTAAAAGCATGAAGATATGCCCCCGAGGCATACTCTCCTTTCAGCTTGTCGCAGTCATCGGACACTTTGAAGTTTTCCCAAGCTCGCTCCATCTCCTCGGCCATCTTGGCCTCGTTGTCCTTACCCATCCTCTCGATCTCGAGCTTCAGCTCCTCAGCTGCATCCTTTGCTGCACCCGCCTCATCCCGAGCACGACGAATCTCCGCCCTGGCCTCCTCAAGTTGTTTTGTCAATACCTCGCGCTCGGACTTGAGATCCTCCACCCTCTTATCTCTTAGCTCGACAGCCTCCACTAGCCCGGCAAGCTTGTGAGACTCGTCCATCCCTTGCAAGGATAGGCCTCGAGCCACACTGAGGGTCTGCAAAACCATGTAACTTTAGTCCTCGGGAAGTTTACTTGAGAATGAAATAAATTATTTACGCAAAAGGTCAGGCTAAATACCTTCAGGGTTAAGAACTCGAGGGCCTTCATCCCCTCATCGAACCCAATGTCACCTCGATATTTGGCCACGATGCTCGGGACCAGGTGGCATCTCTCATAATCCTCGATGACTGAGGCCACGGACGGGATGCAATCGTCCTCGAGGTCCACAACCTCGGGTGTTCGCCTTGGGGGAAGCTCCCTGGGGGACGATGGTGGAGGTCGGACGGGCCTAGGGCTCGTGATGACAGGACGAGCTTGAGAGCTCTCTCCCGGACCTCGGGGTTGATTCTCAGGCTTCGAGATTCGGGCCCTCTTCTTACTTTTGGTCGGGGGAACAGCCATGGGTTGAGGCTCCTTCGCCTTAGCTTTAACAAACTTCCTAAGGGCCGATGGATCGAAAGACATACCTACAACAAAAATTCAAGGCATTAGGACGATCATAGCGTCGAGGAAATGGAACGAGAATGTAATACAAGAGAAAGGCCCTACCCTCAACACCTCTCACATCAGCCAGATCTAACACTTCATCCTCGAGGACGGCCTTCATGTCCGACAGCAAAGGTTCGAGGCCCTCGAGCATCTGCCTATGACGTTCTAAAGACTCAAAATAGGCCTGATCCTCACAAAACTTTACAGTGTCCGGAACCCCCCACCTCGACCAGAAGGGAAGGTCGAGATCTTGAGTAACAGCATAGAACCACTTATCTTTCCACCCCTTTAAAGAAGTTGGCATGCTCGGGACCCTGAACCCCCCTCGAGTGGACAAATAGGCAAAACAAGTGTACTGAGGCAGGTGTTTGAGCTCGAACACCATTCGACAAAGGTCGACGTAGGGATCGATACCTAGATACCTACAGGCCAGGAAAAAATAAATGAGCATCCTCCAACCATTGGGCACTAGCTGTCCCGGGCACATAGAATGCTCGACCAGAAGGCTTATAAAGAAAGGGTGCAGGGGCCACCTAAACCCGGCCTTTAAAGAATCCCTGAAAATAACGAACTCCCCCTCCCGAGCTTCAACCATCCTATCCTCAGGGTCAGGGGACCTAATGTCACAACTAGGCATCAGCCCGAACTCTCGAGCCGCCGCCACGGCCAAATGCTCCTTAAACCGACAAGGTTCGTCGGGAGCTTTAAACTCGATATTGTGCTGGTTCCTAGGTCGAGCATCTAAGGGAGTAGCAGTCAAAATTATCGACGTTCCTAAATCCTCACCCCCACTCGAACCTTCAGAAGCACGATGACCCTCACTACCCGACATGTCTTAAAATAAAACTTATAGAAAGAACTAAGAGTCTCGAGCCTTACCTTACAATCACTAGAAGCCAAGGGAATCCTAAGGAGATTGCTCGAGCACGACCTCGCAGAGATTTTTTTTACAGTGGGTGAAAAGTGAAAATGAAAAAGTGAAAGGGGGTATTTATAGGCTTTGAAAAGGAAGGCCAAGGGTCACTACCTGGGCCGTTGGATCTTGCCACGTGTCGACATCCAACAACCCTTGCACACCGCCACATTTATTAACCCTCGACCAGGCAAAGAGGATGGGCATCTCGAGCTTTGTCTAACGAGGATGGTTACACACCCGATGACTTCGCATCACTGAACTTATCTTGCATCCACCCCTAATCCCCGAGCCTTAGAGCTAGATGCACGAGGGCCTATGATGACGCCAATATGTGCGCTCGAGCCCGAGGACTCATAACACGCCCCAATTCGTCAACCACACGACATTTGTCCTCGGGTTAATATAGTCCTCGAGATACCTCGAGGACACCTTCCATGATCGCCTCAAATGCACATTAGAAGTCCTCGGGATAGTAGTCCTCGGGAAGTTTACTTGTTCACCACCCTCTTCCAAAAAGGTATCCTATACCTACGCGCTCTAGAGTCCTATGTTGACAAGATGTCTAGTCATAGTTAAACTCATGATACCTAAAAACAAGGTGATGAGTCCTACTGAAACTCCACTACCTTCCCTTATAAATACGTCATTCTCATTCGTTAATAAGGTACGTTTTTACACATATTTTCCAGCATACATACATACTCTCTATTCTCTCTCTGACTTAAGCATCGGAGGGGCGACGAGGCCAACCCTCGACGCCTTTGTTTCAGGTACCGGAAGATCTCGTTCGTGCTCGTTCCCGGTCATCAAGCTCGGGAATTCAACAGGTACGATTTTTGGCAGCATCACTATTCAATTCATTTTCTGATGTCAATCTTACTGGAAGTATCGATCAGATCGAGCATTATTTATTACTTTCACATATATAGTCTGCAAATTGCTTCATCCAAATCATGTAAAAGGAATTCGAAAATCAAAACCTACAGTAATATACTGGGATACAATGTTATGGTGAAAATTGCTTTATCTAGTTATGTGGGAAATGAATGAATCCAATTCCTTTCGAGACACCCCACCTGCCTCAGTTGACATCCTAACAGCATCAGCTACTTCTTCTGCCTTCTTCCTTATCTCAATTCCTTCTTCTGAAGCCATCAGTCTTCTCACAACGTTCTCAATCATCGATGCTTTCACTAGTTCCTCGTACTGTGTCCATTCCCTTACAAGAATACCGATCTTCAATATATCTGTTATGAACATGGCGTTTCTAGGCTGGTCGGAGTGCATTGGCCAGGCTGCTATTGGCACTCCCATTGTAATACTTTCTATGCAAGAATTCCATCCACAGTGACTCATAAATCCACCAGTAGATGGATGAGCCAGAATTTCTGGTTGTGGAGCCCAATCTCTCACCACCATTCCCACCCCTCGTGTTCTCTCCTCGAACCCTTCAGGTAACTCAGCTCGTCTAACTTCTCCTTCGAAAACATCTCCTTTATCCGCATCTCTCAATACCCAAAGAAAATTCTGTTTGCTCTGTTCTAACCCCATGGCGAGCTCTTTGATTTCTTCATCTGACATTGAAACTGTTGTCCCAAAAGATATGTAGATAACAGATTTAGGACCTTGTTTGTCAAGCCACTCTAAACATTGATGCTGGCTATTAGAGTATAATTTGAACGGAAGAATTGGTCCCACTGCCCACGCCTTCCGGCTCCCAACAATTTCTTCCCTTGCCAATAGATCAACATAGGTTCCTTCTATAACTCTACTGGTATTGTATACATCTCCAGCTCTTATATCCAAATGATCAAACCGTAAATCTGCAAGTTCTTGGACTTCATCTGTCGTACATCCTTCCCTAGAGGGCAACTCTTTTTGTAGTTTTATCGGAAACGGTTTACCAATCTTTTCCCATACACGAGTGGCGTGCGTGAACGTTGAGATACAGTTGAACACATAGGATTCTGCATTTGGAACTGTAGCAACATCCTGAACTACAGGGGCCATAAGTGGGTCGTGAATGACGATAATTTTTCTCATCGTAGAGGATATATCTCTTAAGTACTCAGCAACCGGTTGGCGCAGGTTGAGCGAGGCAGTCCATGATGGCTGGAGGTGTGCAGGGAATTTAATGGACGAGTTGGGATTTGGGGGAGGAGAGACAAAGGCTGGTGTAGGAAGATCATGAAAATAAATTTTCGCTACATCTAGTGGGTTTAATCCATTGATGCGGAGTTTGGCTTGGCGGTTGTGAGTGGTGGAGCCAACGTAGTGGACTCGAATCCCATATGAGGATATTAAGCAGGAGAGTTGCAGAAGCTGATTGAGGTGGCCTTGTGCAGGAAATGGCACCATTATTACTGCAAATTGAGCTTTTTCTTCCATTATAATTGGAAGCAATGATTGTTGCATATGGCCAATGGTTAGGGGAATTGGTGGGATTTTAACGAGATTTGTCTTTCTATTCATATTTTGACTCTGTTGTTCTTTAGCAAAATTTTCAAATAACAGACAGTGAAAGACAACAACATTTTAAAAAATCTATTATCTCTATTTCTTTCCACCATTCAATTTATTGCTGTTTTCGTAAGAAAGGATTAGAAATTAATCTAAAACTATACGATCTTTTACATATTCGGATCCCATAATCAGCAATCAGATGATTCATGAATCATTTAGTCAAATTGCATCTCCAGGTTGGACAAAGTCTTCATTGACAGAAAAAAAAAAAAAAAAGGGTATGTTCACTATGCTTGACTCGACCCAATATTACTGTACAAAACAGTCCTATTCACCACTGTGTATGAATATGCCATAATGCTGAAACATTTAAAACTGTTAAATACATCAAACCTTCCAAAACAATGAAAGAAAAAACAGGATATTAAGCGCATGTTTGGGCTCCATTGTATACAAATTTTAATAAGAAATTCAGCCGTTACACAATCACGTGACTCAACTATTTCAGCCATTGTTGACTGCTTTTTACAAATCAATTAAAGTAGATCGAGGAAAAGATTATTGTGCCCCTTAATTTTTTCATTCAATCTGTTTAAGCGGTGCATTTTTTGGGATTTTTCTAAGTTTTTAACATTTCTTCACGCATATATTGGGTTTTGAAGTTGAAAATTCCATTTTTATTGCAACAGATGGCACGTATTCGAAATGAAATTTAAATGAAAATAGTCATTGTTTGATACACATTAAAATATTCATTTTCATTCTTCTGCTCATTTTCAACAACACATTTTTCAATAAAATAATATTTTCCATCAAATCAATAATTTTTTTTTTCAACCACACATTCTCTATCGATCTACAATTTCAAAATATATTTTTTCAAAATAATATGACTTAAAAACACCCTTAATAATACAGTGGACGATATTTTAAAACCATTCACCTTTTTAATTATTAAATAGCTAGTGTAAGCGTGAAGTATTTGTATAGTTTACGAAAAAGACTTCGCCTAATTCTTTTCAATTTTTCTCTTGATTTTTAATCTTCGATTGAAAACGTTCCTAGGGTTTAGCTATCCATTAGATCTTGAGTATAAGCATAAGTTTCTAATATATGGTACTCTAAAAGTAATATATTAAGAACACTATGTTTATATGTAAATTTTGCAGAGACAATATGAGAAACATCCATGAGTTTTGAAAGAATGTATTTTAAAATAGTAGATTGAGGGAGAATGTGTAATTGAAAAAGAAGGAAAAGTTATTGATGTGATGGAAAAAATTATTTTATTGAAGAATTTGTGGTTGAAAATGAGCAAAATATACGTTATAGTATCTAATTTAATAAAAAAGTTGTTTATAAGTACAATTAAATATATATCAAATGACCAAAAAGATAAAGGACTATGCTATTAATTCAAAATAGGGAAAATTGTTGCAACGGTTCCTAACCTTTTTAATTTTCGCAAACTTAACCATAACTTTCAATTTGTGTTAGAAAAAATCCTTAAAATTTCATAAATATGAAACTGAGGTCCAACTGAAGAGAAATTATTTATTTGATCGTTAGTTGACCAAATTTTGATCAATTTCATAAGGTTAACATGGTAAATTTATATTTTATATAATAAAACAATTAAAATAAAATAACTAAATAAAAAAATAAAAATCAAAAGTCATCTTTTCCACCCCCACTCCACCCCACCCCAAACCCAAGACAATGGCAGCTCTGTCAAGTACCGATCATCGCCATGTCTATCTACAAGACGCTGACGACTGCCCAATGCTACTACCTCTTCATTTCCCACCACCACTATTGTAACTTCTGCAAACTTCACCGTAACTTTCAATTTGTGTTAGAAAAAATTACAAATATTTCATAAATATGGAACTGAGGTTCAACTGGAGAGAAATTATCCATTTAACCATTAGTTGACCAAAAGTGAAAGAATTGACCAAATTTTGATCAATTTTATAAGGTTAACATAGTAAATTTATATTTTATATAACAAAACAATTAAAATAAAATAACTAAATTAAAAAATGAAAACCAAAATCAAAAGTCATCTTTCCGACCCCACGCCCCTCCCCACCCCACGCCAAACCCATGACAACGGCGGCTCCGTCACTCGCCGATCATCGCCGCGTCCATCTACAAGACGCCGGCCACCGCCCAATGCTACCACCTCTCCCTTTCCCACCACCACTAATGTCACTTTCACTAAGAACTAAACCACAAGAAATCCATTACCCAGGTTCCCAAGAAAAATTCAAAACCTCACCTGAGTAATCAAAACCAAAACCTTCACTCCTCGAAACTGAAATCACCTTCATTCCTCAAGGACCATCACCCATGAAAAATAGTGAAAGTTAAAAAATGAAGGTCGAAGTTGAAAAAACCAAAACCAAGTCCATTACCGGTGGAGGTTGAAGCTGAAAAATGGTCAGAAATCACCCTCACTCCTCGAAGACCATCACCCAGGACAAATTGTTAGTTAGCCTACTGGAAGTCGATACATCTGTTGTGCAGGTGGTGGCGACGTACGTTAGCAAGGCGGCGGTGAGGTTGCAGACCAAAAAGTTCTCATCTTTGAGCAATAAATAGAACTTCCATCAAAGGCAGGAAATGAGTTGGGAGATTTGGGCCAAGGGTAAAAAATTGGTGATGATGGAGGAGAATTTGATTGCGGAGGTACAGGTTAGCAAGACGGTGCAGGAAAAAGTCTCGAAGAAACAGGAGGAAAAATTGGTGACTTTTTCTTTTATGCTAATGTGGGGGTGAATAAAGGAGATGGAAAAGGCAAACATTGTTAAGAAGTGCACGACAGCAAGATGGGATGGTTGAGGAAGATGGTGGTAGTCCGACGATATAAGCGGCGATGGCGATGATTTTGGAGTATTGTTTGGTTTGGAGGAAGAAGATGGGATGGGATGGCGTGGGGTGGGGTGGGGCAGTAATTTTTTTTTAGTTTATTTGTTGTTTTTAAATCAAATGGAAAATTTGGTATAAACGAAAATCCTTGCTTAAAATAGTCAAAATACCTCATTTTTATATTTTTCAGGTCAACTAATACACTCATACACAAATCTATTTAGAATTAACAAAAAAAAGTACTTTATAATTGCTCATTTTTAAAATAGAATTAATTAATATACCATTACTAAACAAATCCATTAATTATCTATAATGTGAGCTATAAAAGAATCCAATTCCATGCGGGTGGCACCACCTTCCGCCACCGATTTCCTAACGGCGACGCCTAATTCCTCCGCCCTTTGCCTAATCTCATCTCCTTCCTTTGATCCCATCAATGTTTTCAATACCTTTGAAATTGTTGAAGATTTTACAATCTCATCTTGGCAACTGAAATTCTTCACACTTACACCAGTTTTTAGCACTTTTGTGATTAGAACACTGTTTCTTGGCTGATCAGAATGCATTGGCCATGCAGCAATGGGCACCCCCATTGTGATGCTCTCCATGCATGAATTCCATCCACAATGGCTCATGAATCCCCCTGTTGATGGATGCCCTAAAATTTCCAATTGGGGTGCCCAATCTCTCACCACAATGCCCCTATCTCGTACTCGATTTTCGTACAGTTATGTCGTTTTTGGTAAGGTAGAATTAAACATACTTTCTCGTGTATCTATATCCCAATCTCTCATTACAATGCTCCTGTCTTTCTTTTCGTATCCTTCTGAAGTATTTGGTAAGGTAGATGGGACAGTACGAGACAATTCAACTCTGCTTGTTTCGCTTGCAAAAATGTCTCCTCTATCTGCATCTCTCAACACCCAAATGAACTTTAGTTCGCTTCGTTCTAACCCGATTTCGAGCTCTTTGATTTGCTCATCTGTTAATGAAGTTGTTGTACCAAAAGAAACATAAATTACAGATTTTGGTGCTTGTTTGTCAAGCCATTTCAAGGTTTCGTGGCGCCCATTGCCATTTTTTTTATTCATCGACTCCACTGGATTGAATGGCCCTATAGGCCAATGCTTTTTACACCCTTTATTTAATACTTTTTGGAGTAAATTAATGTATTTACCTTCTATAACTTTACAAGAATTGTAAAGAATCCCAGAACTAAATTCTTGATATTTATGTTCTGAGGCAACGAATTTAAGAAATTCTGATGTAAAGCAATTTTCAAGTGAAGGGATTTCAGACAGAATCTTGTCTTCAACTGTAAAAGACTTTTCCTTAATTTTCCAGAAATACCAAAACATTGCAAATGCTGAGACACTGTGAAAAACATAGGATTCAGCATTTGATATTTTACTAAAATCTTGAACAACAGATGACATTAAAGAATCATGAATAACAATAACTCTGTGTGCAGTAGGTGAGAGAGAAAGTAGCAGAGAGAAAACCGGCCGGCGGAGGGGGGAGAGAGCCTCAAACAAAGGTTGAAGATGTGAAGGGAATTTGTTGGAGGAATTAGGGTTAGGAGGAGGAGATTGAAATTCTGGAGTTGGGAATTCATGGAAATGAAGATGAGAGTCAAGGTCGTCGATGGTTGAGCGTAGCTTAACCTGGCGGTTGTGGGTGGCGGTAGTGACGTAGTGGACGGGGATGTTGTAGGCGGCAATGAGGCGGGAGAGGTGGAGGAGCTGGTGGAGATGGCCTTGTGCTGGTAGAGGCACCATTACAACCACCACTTGGGATTTTTTAAAGCCATTTTGATTCTTCTGGTAATGATTTGAAGAAAAACAGGCCATGGACAAGGTTTTCTATGGATATTCTTGCAGAAAACCTTTGATCTTTGTGTTTTACAATGTGTTGCCCTTGTTTTTATGTATGAACATATATAGGCAGCAAAGTCCGAAGTCTTATGTGGCTGTTGATCTGGATTCTAGTTTCTTTTTGGATAAGAAGGATAAATGAGTCAATATCAGAATAGCTTTTTCTCGACAAATTTTGTGTATGATTAATAAAGTTTAACAGTAAAACTAGCACACGTTTCTCATGACTGCGAGTTTTATAGACATAATTATATAAGACTATATCAGTGGATTATTCTTAAATTAGGGTCTTTGTTATCGAATTCAATTCATTGTCTTAGTTATCAAAATAATTATTCTACTTGTACAGATGATTTTGTACACATAGGTTGACATATGCATGATTCAAATCAAGAGATCTATCTATACAAAAATTTTGTACATGTAGTAAAACTCTTATCAGAAGATCCAAAAAATTAGATCTTTAACAATTACAATAAATTACTTTAATTCCACATAGTAAGATTTGATATCATTTTACCTAGATTGTGAACTTAGTGTCACGTTCTTTTATTTAGATTTCGGATGGGTTATAAAAATTTAATTACGAAATTATGTAAGAATAATATCAGGATCTTGATAATTAAATATTCGACCATAATGTCGACTGCAATAAAACAAATTGGCTGAAAAAGTTTGGAGACAATGATAGACTATCTCCATAGTTCATCCCCCTTTATGTTGAGGTGACACTCAGTTTTCCTTTATGGACTACCATTGTACTGTATTTTGTTGTTGAAAGTAACTGTCCGCACGTGCGTTAAAATGAGCAAAACATGTATAAAATACATGCAAGACAAAATATGATTTGAGGAAGAGAGACGTGTGATAAGCTTTCTCACTTAATCGAACCTTGCAAAATATTTATAGTAGTCAAACTCCATGCTCGATTATGTTCTCAAACAAGAAAACTAAGTATTGTGGTACAAACTTCGGATCCCCTTTCGAGTCTCTCTCTGGATCTAACTCGGGTGCCTTTTGTATGTTGGAGATAGACGAAGTGGTATGGACTAAGAAACTGAGAGATGGCTTGTCAGCACCCACGTGAGGTAATTTAATGTGGTTCTATCCACTAGCTAAGTCAGGCCATCTCTAACAAGTTGAGAAAAAGCATAAATACTTTTGAGTTGTCAAGAAAGAGCCCACAAACAACTTGGTCGACTTCACTGACGACCTTTACGGCATGTTATAACGTCATTTTCCTTAAAAAGGCGTTCATCCCACCACACACAAGTTATAGCCCACAAACAAGCAGGTCAATTTCACGGGACTAGTTGTAAGGCATGCTACAGTGTCACCTTCCAGAAAAGGGTGCATCCTCACCACACAAATTATAGCCCACAAGGACGAGTTTTAAGGCATGTTATAATATCACTTTCCTTAAAACAATATTCGTCCTCACCACACAAATTATAGTGTATAATTGAGTTCCACACAAGCCCTGGCTAAATTCTACAGTTTCTACTGATAAGTGCAACAAAAGTTCCAAATGCTCAAGACAAAAGATAAACTTTGACGTTTGCTAAAACAGAAAATTTATAGCTCGTATTTTTTGATATTTGTCATCTTGAAGTTTCTTGCTTTCAGCAGAATCCATCGTCCAGTAACGCATTTAAACATATATAGAAAAGGATAGAAAAGATGTTCATTTTATGTCTACATAATCCCAAAAAAAGAAAAAATAAATCATTTATGATAAATCTTGTACCGTATTGTTCCCTCAACATATCAAGGGCTGCAGAGATTCTTAAAGTCCTTTTCCTGAGCATACCAGTTTGGTATTATCTTCGACAGGTGGGGGTATAAATCCTTGTAAGAATTTCTGATAGTCCCTTCGGCAACTCCAGTTGCGAGTGATACATCTACAAGAATTTACCATATTTAAGAACAAACAAGTGTTTATGCAAAAGAAAAAAATGCGGAGACAAAAATATAGCCAAGAACAAGTAATGTTGCGAGTCTTTGACACGATATTGTAATGATTTGGAAACAACATAATTTATAAAAATCAGTGAATGTAAATCATCCGTCTTCAATCAGCAGTCGAACGTACCTTTGAGGGGCTTTTTATCATCGGAAAGTTGAGTAACTATATAAATTACTGCTGCAGCAATTGATATGGGACTCCTCCTGAGATGAAGAAAAACGAATAAATTGTTAGTAACAGGACCTCACGCGTTATTCACAAAACTTTGTTATTTCAGAAGCTTTAGATGGACGTCAGAAATTGACATATAAAAGGAGTCAAATTTAATAATCAAACTGAGAGACATGCCATCACAGTTTCAATTCCATTCCTTGAATAATTATTCACATACAACAATAACAAACCATGTATTATTTGGGGCTGAAAAATGACACCTCATTTGCCAATCCATTTAGTCCATCACTACATTTGATGAAAGATCTAGCGCAACCAGATACGTTTCCTTCTTACAACATTTTGTACTAAGATTACATCACCCTTGTGAACAGAGCTTGATTAGGCGTACACAATAATACAATTGCCAACCATTTAAGACCTCGTTATCCTCAACTAATGCCACCTCCACTTATTGCCATATATTCTCTTTTCTTATCCATCCTAGCATGGATGGACTCCATAATAATATCATTTCGTCCATTCATCCTATGGACAATTTGTATGCTTTAACAACCCAGCTTTCAGTACTATAAAACATATATCGTCTAAAAACATAACTACTCGAGTACTTCTCTTTTAACCATACGTGAATCTTCTTTATTAGCTCTGATACCATGTGAAGAATATTATAAATTGGGCCTAGCTCTGATACCATGTGAATCTTCTCTTTTAACCATACATGAATCTTCTTTTAACCATATATTAATAGGATAAGCAAAAAAGTAAAGAAAAAAAGTAAAAAGTGTAGTTGGGCTTTCGACTCTTTATTTTCAAATTTTTTTCAAGATACTATTTATGCTCGTTATGTTAAAGAGCATTTTAGATGATGCTCTTGCCACATAGAATCCCATTATCATTTTTTCCATTTCATCCTACCAATTCTAGTAATAAAATTACATCTTCAGGTCCATTTTCCTTGTTGATAATCAAATCTAAATATCTAAAACAACATCTTTTTAGGATAATAAGCTCATCTATAGTGACTACTTCAGCATCCTTACTCCTATATTAATGGAAGGGTATTCCATGTAATCTCTTAATTCGTCTAACATGAAGGTTCCAAAATGCTACATACAGCGATACTAACTCCACTTAAAGTGACACTCAGGGTTGCTCCAATGTACAAATCCTTCGCAATATTAATATATCTAATACAAATTCCTTTTAGCACTTACACAATCGATTGAGTACAACTTTAGGGATTTAAATTGAGAGGCAAAATGCTACATACAGTGATACTAACTCCACTTAAAGTGACACTCTGCTCCAATGTACAAATCCTTCGCAATAGTAGTATATCTAATACAAATTCCTTTTAGCACTTGCATAATCGATTGAGTACAACTTTAGGGATTTAAATTGAGAGGCAAAATTAATGATAACTACGGTGAAATCGTGAGCCGCAACATTTTAACCATCATATTGAATATTTTAATCAAAGTTATCAATAATCTAAAGAAAAACACGTTCGTTAGATTGCTTTCATTTTTCTTAGTTAGAATTGATCAAAATTTCACTTGAAATTTGGTTTTTGTCAAATATGAGGTAAGGATGATAATCTGGACTCTTTAGGTCCAGTTTACTAGTTGTTTAGTTGACAATGTACACTTGCGATTTTAAACCAACAATACAGCCTTCGGGAACTAGTCTTATTGCCATGTAACGTGTCTCCTCTCTCATAATATAGATCTTCATAGTATGATAATGCCCCAATATTTCCTAACTTAAAGGGAACAAAATTAAGAGGACCAACCTACCTTATGTCAAACTCCTCTGATTTTTGGACAGCTTCTTGGGCTGCTTTAACTGTTTGATTTGTCATCCCAAGATTTGAACAAAACCGCCTCTGGGAAATTAAATGGAGCAACAACAGAACGGTCATAGAGGTCATAAGATGCTGTCTATTAATTTCTCTTTTTCTCCCTCCATCTTTGGGAGAAAAGAGGCAGGAGGGTTTTGTTTCAAAGAAAACTCACCATAAAATCCCCAGCATGTATAGTCCCTATTTCCACTGATTGACCCATTTCAAGCTCAAGTTGTTTCATAATGTATTCCTTTGCTTTGCCAATTTCCTTCTTTGTTGCTCCATTGGCAACAGAGCAAATTTCTATTTGAAATACAGATTCAGGAAAGCTCATTCGCGTAGATAAATCAGGAAGCAGATGAATGATAAAATCTTAGGTTGTACCCTTAACAGTACGGGGCTTGTCTTCTTGTCGACAAGCAATGTACAGGCAAGCAGCTAATATAGCATCCTGGTTTCTTCCTCGACTAGACTTCTGATCTTCTACCTTCTTGTAAATCTCATTAGCCCGATCCTACGAAATAAATTTAAAGCTCCATCAGGAAAAGATGGAACAACCCAGAAAGCCAAAAGTAGAGAGGAAATTAGTGGAAGTGGAGTTTTTACCGATTATGATATTAATAGACCCATATCTCAAGATGCCATCACTTTTATGCAACAATTCAAGTAATAGAAAAATGTGTACCATGCATTTCCAGCATCGAATTGTAGAGATAAAAGACCAAGAGTCCAGAATAAAAAAAGGGAAAGGAAAGTCAGTCCTAGCAACAAACATCCAGAAGGTTATCAATGACCAGTGCTAACTTATTGCAGAATATAAATGTCAAGACCAAGATTTCTTCCATCAAAAATAATTTCTTCACTAGTTGACAGGAATTGTAGTATCATGTCTATGAATAGAACTGAAGACATAAATGAAACCTTGATGTCCATACGAGGTTGGAAAATATTCTGTTCTACAAGTGCTCAAACATACAGCAATTAAATGATTTAATAACTTTCAAATTTTAGTACTTCCTCATTTGGCATGTTGGTACGAAAATTTGAAATAGTCAACTAACTTCATCCCATATGAAAAACCAACCACCAATCCATTTAAAACGACCGCTACCTAGATTTGAGATAACATTTATGTACAAGTCCAAGTCACACGTCAAGTATTCTTGAAGCGGTCATCCTACAGAGTAATTGCCACATCTCAGTCCATAAAATTTTCACTTTCCACAAATCAGAAACTGGGTAAGTAGACAAAGAAAACTAAAAAAGCTGTATCAATCAACCCAAAAATGAGCAAAACTAGACAGCCATGCCTCTCTCCATGGGGTAAAAGAAAAATAAAACCCACTTTTAGCATATTGATCCAATTAAGTTATCAAAAATAAATTACATCAAGTTGACCATGCTTGAAATATTGGTCTCATTGACGTAGAACACAATCGAATAAGAACGAGATTGAGAAAGGAAGAGGAGAGAATACATAAAATTTAGAGGAAGAAAATCAGTTTATTCAATATCAAAATCTATCTATTAAAAATGCATATGCCCACTTTATATACATAGTTTAAACTAATCTAATTTAAGTAGAAAAACGCTAGAAAATCTATTAAATAAAAATAAATTATGTTTCCTAAAATAAGCATCCAATTAGGAAAGTAAACAACTTATAAAATACTAGAAAATCTATTAAGTAATCCTAATTGTGTTTACTAAAATATAAGTATCTAATTTGGAAAGTAAATTAAATAATATTTCCACCAGACTCATTCTAGCAACCGATAAACAAATTACTTTTGATCAGAAAGTCAACAATGGGTAAATAAGATACCTTTATTGTTGCAACAAGGCCCAACCTGAAAGAAAATTGGGTACATCAGACAACAGTGTTGTCATTTTAATGTCAAGTTATAAGAAACAGAAGGAAGTTAGTAAACCAATATTAAAAAGGCCGTAAAACAGCAAGACACATGCACAGCGCAGTGGAAGATTTTTATTTCTACTGGACTTCATATTTTGAAGGGAAATGAATTGAGTCCAAACATCTTGAAATTCCTTGAATTCATATTTGAACAAAAGCTAAGTATAAATGTTCTCTAATTATTTTCAAGATAGGTATGAATAGGGATGTAAAAGTTCAGCTTATTTAAGAATATAGAAAGGAGATATCATACAAGGACGATGTGTCTGAAATGACCAGAAAACATTTACATCAAAGCAGAAATCGAGTTGTTGCAAACAGATTCCAACAAAACTCAGAAACATGACAAGCAAGTTAAGAGCACACTTCATGCAACTTCTTAACCAAGAAAAATGCAAAACAAAGGAAAAGAAAAGAAAATAACAGGCACGAAATGACAAACTAATTCCTCAATCCAAGGCTTCCAGTTTCATAGTTAAGAAAGAAAGCATATAGTTAATACACCATTAAGAAAGTTAACAAACACCAACAGATTCTAATAGAAACTACTGATCTTTAAACAATCAATGAGATTCATTCCATATCTAGGGCACAAGACACAGGCATTGACATATTCGTGCACGTATTATTTCAACCATTTCCAGATTTGTATTTAGAAGACTTAACGATCATAAATTTACTATATCTGAATAAACACGGGCATTGATGTAAATCGCTTAGCTTCATAGGTATAATTGACTTTTGTATTATATCAACAGCAGAAAAGCTTAGGTCTGTTTTATTTATAGTTTTCAAGCCGTTTTCTATTTTTAATTTTTCAAAACAGTTCTTTTCTATTTTCGAAAACGTTTTTTTGAAAAAAAATTAAAAATTTACAAAGAAATCTCAAAATGAACACATTTTCAACAATCTCAAAATGGCCACTCAAAACACAAAAATCAAAATGAATTCAAAATTCAAAACACAAAAGAACAACCCCTTAGATTCTAGATCAAACCAATAGACAAAAAAACTGAGCAAGTAAAGGAAAATTATTCAGAAACCAACTGCAGTGACCCTTGGTTCGACTGAAAGAGAAGAAAAAAGGCATTAGAAACTGTTCAGAGAGAGAGAGAGAGGTTCCTTTATCTCATTTTTTTTTTTTTTTTTAATGTAAGCCTCGAAACTCTATTCCTATGTTTCTCAAATCGCCACTTAAATAGAGGATCCAAAAACAGAAAACTGGAAAGAAAAGAAATTCGAAAACAAATGAACGAAATTTACACAACACTTCAGACTGATCCATAATACATATTCTAGCGAAAATAAAAAGAAACCGCAATCAAAACTGAACCTTTTTCTTCCAAAATCAGACTCCCCTCATTTACAGACCCAACATTTGAAAATTGACTTAAAACAATTAATAGCCAGTACCTATCGGACATAGTGGCGATCGTTTTAAACGCAAAGATAAGTGACCGATCAGGATTAGACCC
Source organism: Fraxinus excelsior (assembly GCA_019097785.1). Classification (NCBI taxonomy): domain Eukaryota; kingdom Viridiplantae; phylum Streptophyta; class Magnoliopsida; order Lamiales; family Oleaceae; genus Fraxinus; species Fraxinus excelsior. The sequence goes on from CM032630.1 coordinate 1,331,814, forward strand.
ACGATTCTGCCAGCGACCCAGAGACGACGACAAGAAATCGCTGGTTGTTCCATTCGGCTTAGAAATCACGGTCGACAACCCTCCATCCGAGAGAAGCGGGTTCGTCGGTCCACCAACACGGACCGGGTCATTGTCCCCCGACTCATTAGCGAAGGTACGCCATTCAGAGGTCTCATCAATGGAGTGTGACTCCAACACCAGGCCGCACTCCGAGCACACTGTATCCCCTGCCGAGTGATCGAACACCACCTCCGTACTCTTCTTGCAATCGGAACAATACGCATCTCCCATGTCAAAATCGAAATTGAGCTCAAAATTAATGGTGAATGTGAAACAGAACTGGGATTCGTAAATGGTGCAAGATCGAAGAAGGAAATTGGATTTGGTTTTTCCGTTAGGACAGTCACAGGGTTTTCATGCCATCTTGCGTGGAATTTGTCTATTTGGATAGAGAGTAGTGTTTAATTTTACCGGTAAATTAGCATTTATGCCAAAAAAATGCTATTTATTTTGGAGGCAACTCTGTTCATACGGAGGTTACTCTCTAGTCCCTAATTTAGAACAGCAAAGTTTCGAACTCCGCCCCGCATTCCGAAAATCCCGATGGATGGAAATGGTAACGGAAAATCCAGCCCCGTCTCGTCCAGTTCCATTACCATCCCTAGTATATGAATAATTTTGATCTTATTACAATATTTGATGTCGACAATACTTGATTTATATTTATTTAATTTACTTATCCTCCTTTAATTTCACTTCATATTAAATTAATGCATCTAAAATTAATTTAAATTGAATTATTTCTTTCTTCGTATCAATTACAATGAATTATAGGAAAACAGTGAGTTGGACAGATAGTAAATACGTTCTAAAATAACTTTCTTTAATAACCAGAGTTAAAAGGAAATTACTTATTTCGACAGTTACTTTTGAAAAGTAATTTATTTTACATCAAATAAGAGAAAGACTAGTTTTAAGATAAATAATTTTTTTGGTTAATTAAAATTCAAAATTAGTTGCTTATTTTGACATAAATGTAATTGTTACTTTTTAAAGAAAATAATCTTTTACTTAGCAAATAAGAGAAAAAGCAAGTTGCCAAATATATTTGTCAAAAAAAAAAGTTCCTCTAAAATACCTTCAAGAAAATTCTTACGTTTAACCAAAAATATTATCGGAAGTGTCTCCCCATTTTCATCTTATATCATAAAATGAAATGCCTGTATGAAAAGAAATCAATCCTAAGAAAAAAGAAACGATACATGAGTTATATGTTGAGTACATAGTATTGGATTGCACTACATTCTTAATATTGTTGTATACCGTCCAATTAACCTATCGAACATGCATAAGATTTTCATAGAAGAATCGGTTGTTTCCTTAGCGTCATGGGAGGACGGGAAGTTCCACTTTGGTGAATGAAAAGAAACTGACCCGCCCATGCTCGACGCAACAGAATTTTATACGATAGCCTTCATAACGTGTCTCGAGGTCCTCCATCGCTTGTTTGGATGGTGGGTGGTCACTACATAAGAAACAATGTCATCAAACAATATTTCAGTGACTATTGATTCACTAAAACTGGCTAAACTATAAAATCATCAATAAATCTAAATGTACACACTTGGTTCACATTAAGTTTCACATCCTCTCACATGAGGTTGTGGCCACAATCGCGGGCTCCACCCCCATGTGAGGGGACGTGAAACTTATTGTGAACCAAGTGTGTACATCTAGCATGGTTCTAAAATCATATCACAATAGAGATGTCAAAGACGCTGTTACCTGGTAAGGCAGAGGAGAAAACATGGACTTCCAGGAGAAGACTTCTTAAACTTGCTATTAGGCGAGTAAACTTCGAACATTGGTCTCACTTCACTAAACTGCAAGCTATCGAACATTTCAGTAATGAGAATGCTGTGGCTTGACCTGTTACAACTTGTCCCGTCATGTTCAGACGCATCATTTTCAGCAATGGAATTAGTTTTAGTACTCTTAGAAGTCCAAGGGATACCATGTTGGCCAACGATGTAACCAAGAGCCTTCAAGTGGCGATAAACTTCCAAAGACTCCCAAGAGCATCCATGTCCATCTGTACCTTTTGCGACTATTTTGTATAAATCTTTTAAGGAAAGGTATGTATCATCGCCATGCAAGATATGCAAAGCTCCAATTTCAGCTAGAAACCTACGAAAACAAACCTATGATATTAGACTCCTAACACGAGGGAACGTAAAAGTTGTTTCTTTACTGATAAAATGTCCTTGTAATGTCACAATCCTTGTATAATATTCATGTTGACGATGGGTGGAGCTGGATTCAAACTGGTGGTGCCGACTGATCCCCTCTAAATGATAAATAAACACAAGCTTCAATACGATTTTCTAATCTATATTCAAGGATTTCAATGAAAGCTACCAGAATTCAGTTTCCCAGAATCTTTGAAATTCTCCAAGATGGGAGGTTCTGAACACATGCGTGAAGAGAGAGAAATGCACAGAAAGCGTCAATACGATAGTACCAGAAATAATGACAGGGAAGTCGCGTAACCTACAAAGTCTCTTCGATAGAGCAATACAGTTTGCCATCACGAACTATCCCAGTTGTGGTCCACATTTTACCCTTTCGCTCCAACACCTCGGCCATTCCCAACTCTTCAATCCACTGTGCCTTTGACACATCTTTCCTTTACAAAAGAAAAAAAAAAATCTTTTTATATAATTATAATCTATACAAAACAAACACACGTATTAGAGGATTCATCTCGTTTCACGATTATACCTGAATTGCAATTTGGGGATGTCACCAGACGAGTAGCAAAGTTCATCATCAACTAGGTCCTCCAAATAACCCTCAGAATCACTACCCCAATCATTTATTCCTTCAGAAAACCTCAATCTCTCCCTCTCATCATCTTCCATTGCTCGAGTTTAATGCAATTCCGAATCACTATAAACGAAACCCACAAAAAAAATTTGAAACTTCGAGTTAAAATTGCATTAACATTTTAAAGATACACAATTGAACTCAGAAAAGAATTCAAACTTCGCAGAAACAACATTTAAGAGTAGTGGAGGCATTTCATCAAACACCTAGTATCAGGGGCAGAGCCACCGATTACACTTGAGAGGCAGCCAAGAAATTGCGGCTGCATAAGGAAGATTACGCTCAAGAAACAAGAATTTTGGGTAAAAAAAATCTCCAAGGAGCTAAAGAAGAGAATGTAAATGAGGCTGGACGGAATCTTAGGAGTGATTCGGCCCCTTTCCTTGCACCTGAACTGATAATGGTAACTCAATTGTGTCGAAATTAAATCATTCACAGCAATCAAATCGAGTACGAAATCAACATATAAAGCCCAATAGATTTAAGCCATAATTTTACTCACATAAATCTGATATTACCTTCCAAGGTGATGAAGAAGATGATTTATCCTTGTAGAAATCACTGCAACATCAGATAAAATTCCCTTAGTAAAGAATAAATTGCCGCCGGAGTACTGTAAGATAGAAAGGTTGCGTCACAGACAATAACATAGTCAAAAACTTTACCGTTCAAGTATGGTTTTTTTTAGGGGTAATTGGCGCAAAACGTCCCTACCTATGACGGTTGTTGTGGAAAACGTCCCTACGTTCGATTTTTTGGTGCAGAACGTCCCTACCTTTGCATTTTCTTGCGCAAAACGTCCTTTTGACCAATTTTTAACATAAAATGAACATTATACCCTCTTATATAAATAAAACAAAAAAGAAAAGAAAAGAAAAATAAAGAATAAATTGCAATCTAGTCCAAAACATTTTTAAAAGTGCAAATCAATCCAAATAAATTATAAAAATAATCAAAAATCAAAAATAAAAACTTTTCCGTCGAGGTGGGAAAGGAGACGGGGAAAGAAAGGGCGAGACAAGAAATGGGGGATATGAGAGAAAAGTTTTTATTTTTATTTTTGATTATTTTTAATATTTTAATAATTTATTTGGATTGATTTGCACTTTTAAAAATGTTTTGGACTAGATTGCAATTTATTCTTTATTTTTCTTTTCTTTTCTTTTTTGTTTTATTTATATAAGAGGGTATAATGGTCATTTTATGTTAAAAATTGGTCAAAATGACGTTTTGCGCAAGAAAATGCGAAGGTAGGGACGTTTTGCACCAAAAAATCGAACGTAGGGACGTTTTCCACAACAACCGTCATAGGTATGGACGTTTTGCACCAATTACCCGTTTTTTTAGCTCCATAACACAAAACCCTCATTCTCTTCCTTCTTTCTCTACGATAGATAGATATTAATAATGAAGTGAAAAACGAGTTAGTGTTTATGATGAGGTGGCATCGCGAAGCAAAATAATGATTTTATGGTAACTTTGGGTTTGCCCCCTTTTTTACGAATTGCTAGTATAATTCGATTGAAAACGAGTCAATCATCACAACTCATCTCCATCGGTCCTGACGTATATCGAATTTTGGGCAGATTTATCGTTTAGGCCCTCGATTAAGCTTATTTATCGTTTATGGTAATTGTTATTTTGATAATATCTTATTCAATAAAATTCGGATTCGTATTCTGTTTGTCGGAGGACGATTCTAAATCTTAAGAGTTTCAATTTAAATTGTTATTTCGAATTTTTCCATTTATGAAAAAATATCATTTTAATATTATTTATTTTCCTAATTTTGCTAGGAATTTACTATTTAAAGTATGGGTTAATTTCACAAACGGTCACTAAAGTTACCTGAAAATAACAAAACGGTCACTAAAATTTCAAAGTTTCAGAAACGGTCACTGAAGTTTGAAATTTCTTTCACAAACAGTCACTGAATTTTCAGATTTTTTAGGTAAGTTTGCGACAATATTTCGACAACTTTCGACCATCAAAACCGTTGATTTCAGATACCGTTGGAAAGCCCACAATGTCATCTTCAATTACCACCAAAAAGCTCCCAAAAACTCCAAGTAATTCAGCCGGAATAAACCCAAGAAGTCGGCAACCGAAAATTGTGAAAATCTGCCCAGATTTTCAGATTTTTTTGGACGAGTTTGAGGCATTTTTTCGGCAACTTTCGACCACCAAAATCGCCAATTTCAGATACCGTTGGAAAGCTCACAATGTCCTCTTCAATTACCACAAAAAATCTTTCCATAACTCCAAGGGATTTAGTTGGAATAAACCCATGAGGCCAGCTACCAAAAAAGTCTGAAAATCTGCTCAATTTGAATAGCTGACTTCGTAGGTTTATTTCGGCCAAATCCCTTGGAGTTATGGGAAGATTTTGGTGTTAATTGAAGAGGACATTGTGGGCTTTCCAACGGTATTCGAAATCGACGATTTTGATGATCGGAAGTTGCCGAAAAAATGCCTCAAACTCGTCCAAAAAAATCTGAAAATCTGGGCAAATTTTCACAATTTTCGGTTGCCGACTTCGTGGGTTTATTCCGGCTGAATCCCTTAGAGTTATGGGGAGATTTTTGGTGAAAATTGAAGAGACCATTGTAGGCGTTCCAACGATATCCAAATCCGACAGTCTTGGTGGTCGGAAGTTGCCGAAAAATCGCCGCAAAACTTGCCGAAAAAATTTGAAAATTCAGTGATCATTTGTGAAAGAAATTTAAACTTCAGTGACCATTTCTGCAAGTTTTAAACTTCAGTGATCGTTTTGTGATTTTCAGTGACCGTTTGTGAAATTAACCCTTTAAAGTATTGTAAGCCCTTTGAAGCCGCAGTTTATTAAATTGAATAAAGTTTCTCGTTAGTTTTCTCATCTCTGGGAGGTTGATCATCTTTCCTATAATCTTCCGCTACGTCACATATTATATGTACACTTGCTTTTTGTTCGATTGTAAAACGAGCGGAAGAACGGCGAATGATTCAGACATGAGTGGATGGTCGGATTTCTGCATTCCTCTTTGAAGCTTCTCGAACAAGCCACTCCTCCAGCTCAGTTCCCTCCTCCTCAGGTACCAATTGAACAAATGAAACAAGAGAAAATTGTAATTTCTGAAGCAAATTACCATTTTTCAATTTGCTTTTCTATTATTTACTATGGAACAAGCAATGTCGAAGTTTGGTTTGTCAGTGGGCCGAAAATTAGAGGAATTTGGATCAATTGTATTCCTTTTCAAAGAAGAGCAAGGCGAATAACTCGGTCTATTTGATATGCAAAGGTGGAAAGGAATTCCAATTTCATGTTAGTTGGAAAATAAAAATCCACCAAACCCATATGAATTCGTTTTCCATGTAAACAAAGAAGATACAGTTTAAAGTGGTTGTATCTTGAAATTCAGTTTTCATTTCCACGTTGCAATCAAACGGCCAAAGTGGAATTCTTTTTCCTCGGATGTGGCATTTTTCATGAAAAATGTGGCAATCAAACAGGGCCTAAAAACTGAAGCTCCTTCTTAATATACCTTTTTATTTTTTTAAAATGTTAACTGGATGGCATGGTTTGTTATCATTTTCTCGTTTTTCAAAAAAATTGGGAGTGAACTATTTTGATGTTTTAATGATTTCTTGGTGGGAAATCAGAGGAATTTAGATCAACTGGAGTCATTGTCAAAGAAGCTAAAGGCAAAAACTTTACAAACTGAAGCTCCTTCTAAATCTATTGCGGCTGCTAGGTAACTTAGTTAAAACTTTATATGTTCATATTGTCTTTGCAAAATTTAAGCTGATTATGATTTTGATTTGATGCTTTTAGTCTCTGCTGATATATTTAAAAAACATGTATGCATCTGTTTTATCTTAAGCTTTTATCATAATTGAATTGACTAGTATATTGAAATGTGTGGCAATTTAGTTGTTTGAGTAGCATTTTTAAATTTAGTTCTTGGGTATATTTCTTCCTTCTCCATTTTGAGAGAAGTTCTTCAATCTTGCTGGCTTTTAGCCCGAGAGGGAATAAATGTGGAACGACTTGCACGTGAACTTGAGTCCTTGGAATTGAAGGTAACATTACTCCTCTCAGCTGAACACTTTCTACTAAATGATGTTTTTTATAATTAAATTAAATGAGCTACGGCATTTGACTGTTTGGATTGATAAATTTCTCTCACAGGTCCTGAAAATGTGAAACATGCTTGCTTGAATGATGCGTTGAAAGGCTAAAAAAAATGATGTTAAGTGTATTAAAGTTTAGGCAAGCATTCCTTTGTAGCAATCATATGGAAAGTTACTTGAGAGGTGACTGAAGAATTGGATAAGCAAAGAGATCTATAGCTGACACCCTTGACAATTAGTAATGTCGGGGACAGAAAATTCTTCAATAATAAGATATATTAACTAGCAAAGTTTTGCAGAACCTACTAAATGCAAAATCTCTTTAACGTATATGGTACAAAAGGAGGTATAAAATCAACTAGCTTGAGCTTTCGGCCGGACACATACTTGTAGCATTCTTTGATGATACACTTGTCACAAGAGCTTGGCTAGTTGTAAGAAGAGACTTCTGAAGTGTTGTTAATTGGGAGTTAGAATGAAGTTGATTCTTGAAAAACATTAAATTTTAGAAACTAATTTATAAATAATTAAGTATTAGAGCCAACTTTGACTCTTGTAAGGCATGAAAAACTGAAAAATATTAGATGAACCAGTTGACATATTTTTTATGTTATACTTTGATTTTTTCAATAAATTGTTCGATAAAGACTGTAATCTATTATAATAATTGTATTATTGAAGTCTCACCTCCAAGTTATGTGATTTTTTTGGTGTTTCACTGTCTAGACTTCACATGTCTAAGCTAGGTCAATTCTAAATGATTGGAAATCACACCTGGCATTCATTTAGGCGAAAGAAAAATGTGTAATTATCAGGAGTATGGTCCCCTTGACCTTCCACGACGACTTCGGGATCTAGTGTAGTAGATATGGTTTCCTTAGCATTAGAGAAAATTAGTTTGTTTTACATTTGCTTGCTTTGTTTTGCAAGTAGTAATTCCCATCTCATTACATCTCTTCATATGTTGCATCTTATTGCTTTTGGAAGGCCAGGTTTACATTCCCTTCCTTTTGTTCCCGTGGACTTTGCTTTTATGAATACGGTTGGAGAATCCAAACGCCCATCATCATTCCCTGGTGGCGCCTGAAAACCCACTAAGGTTGTGTTAGTGTTTTGACCAAAAAAAAAAAAAAAAATGGTGTAATAGAAGCATCTGAAACATGTTTGGTTTGCCGATATCATATTGTTTGAAAATGAAAGTTGGACTCTACTTTTTCATCAGTTCTTCACTATTTTATTTATTCCACAATATTTTTCCTTCTTTTTCTCTAAGATAATATTCATGATTACTGCTGTTTACATTTTACCTTTTCCCTTTTTTCCCCATCTGTTGTCATTTCTTCTAAAAGACAACATTTGAAGACGTCTTTCCTGCTAAGGCAACCAGTGTTGAAGAGTATCTGCAGCAGGTATTTAGCCTTTTACTGGTATACTATGTAATTTGGAAATACTGACGCATAAGTTACCCCACGACACACACCAGTGATTAAAATGGGCAGGTTTGTATCGAATTGCGTTCTCACTTCATAATCTTAATGCAGCTCAGGTCCATGAAATGGCAATGATCTCAGCTGTTCAGGAAGCTCAGAAGGATAACCTCAGAAGTTTTGATGATTGTATGATGTCCGTTTTAGAGGTGTGTATGACTCACTGTTAATAGCTTTTATTCTTGCATCCTCTCCTTTGAACTAGCATGCTATGCCTGTTTGTTTCGTTTGGAAAGATGTAAAATGAAAGTCTGTGCCACATGGAAGGGATTTCACCTAGACTCCGGGGGGTCCAACAGTCCTTTGTTTTGCTGTAGATACAGAAAAGTAAAAAGATCAATTGCCAGTTTTCCCGTCATACCATCTCAATCCACCAATCCGCAATTTAAATATATTGGCATTAGATCATTGAACTCGAAATATTTCAGCAACATAACAGTCAAAAGTAGAAATTTTCTTCTAAAATCGGAAATGTGGTAAACTAAGCACCAAGATTCCAGACTACCTATTCAAGACTCCGTCTATTTCAACATCATCTCATTGCATTAAAAACACAACCCAGTGCTTTATTTTTCTCTCCCAAATGGGCGCCTTTGTTACGAATGGTGATGTTCTGAGGTGATGGAATAACAAAATGGTGGCAGAATGTATTGTGATGTTTGGCCGACTACAACAGTGGATAAGTTGGTGAGGTTGTGGACAGGGATCTGAGGTCAGTGAGGTGTAGAGTGGATACTGGAGGTGGGGGTGTGGTTGACATAGCAGTTGGCAGAAGCAGAGGCAGAGGCAGAGGCAGAGGCAGATTCTTTTCTTTAGTTGGTTGGGAGGGGTGATGGTTTGCTCCTACATTGTCCTATAAAAGGTATTCCTTGATTCAGAAGAAGATACAGCTCTCCAGGACTCTACAGGACAGAACATAGTGAGGAACCCATAATCTTGTTGTTTACTATTTTGGTTCATATTGATTCAGCTATAGAACTTTCAGTAAATTAGATGCTGAAGATATTATGTTTTGTGACTAAACTCTTGTTTCCATGTTAAACAGGTTTCACATTAGGATTGGCAGAAGGAAAAAAGAGACTTCCTTCAGAGCCTAAGCCGAATTTCGACATTACCTCGAAGAAATATCAGCGATTCTAGCAGTGGGACTACTCGCCAGGGTAAAATAGTTCCAGCAACTTCTAGTCCTCTCGTTTCATGGTCCATCTGGCATGGATCTTGCACCTTCGGCTAATAAATATGTCCTTGAGAGCAAAGCTGCTGCATATGCTGAAGTTGTGAAGTATCTTAACAGGGCAAGAGAGAGTGGGTTACCCTTTAAATTATGAGCTCTATGTCTGATGTAACTAGAAACTAAATTTTAGTCATTGCAACAGTACATATAAGATTTCAATACTTGATATGATGTGCGGTTTTGGTGGTTTTCTGTGTCTCCTTATGGCAGTTTTGATTCTGTTTCTATTTTTGTGGTTCCTTTTACAGCAAATTTTCCCTCATTTATATTTTTTCTTATAAGATTTTCTTGTGAATTTGTTTGATTGTGGCTGTATTGCATGCTTTTCTTATTACTTTTGACTTGGTTCATTCGAAATTAAATCATGATTCATGTCATATTAACTTACGGTCCACTGTTGGCAGCCTGCTTCAGCTTTCAAGCATGTGTACAAAAGTAACCTTGACACATCTGGTGCAAAATCTGTTAGCATGCAGAAGATATGGAATCCCATTTCGGTATAGTACAACTATCACACTAACCTGTTTTAAAATAAAGTCTTTAGATGCGAAATGTCATTACTTTCTCCTTACGACTGCAGGTCTCTTTATAAAAAAAATGTTATACAACATTTAGTTACTGATAAATTGAATGATCAACAGACATTAATGGGCGAAGATTCAAATACTCAGTTGAATGTTCCCAAGAAAATGTCTTTAGTGATGGGAGCGAGGCATCACCTTGAATGGGGACATGAAAAATACATAATGGATAGGATTCAGGGTCATCCTGCACAGGTATATTTCATAATGTTTTTGTTCCTCTTATTATGAATGGCTTCTTAAAATTTTATTTCTACCAATCTACTTGGTGTTCTTATGTAGTAAAATGGCTTGTTAGATTATTCGATTAATGACTGTAAAATAAATGTCTGCAACCGTTAGCCTTCAGAGGTATGTTTTGGATGTTTACTCTGTGCTCCCAAACGTTTCTGCCTCCTGTGCTTCGTAATGAAAAAACTTCACGTACAATACTAAGCCACATTCATCATGGTTATGTGCTTATAATGTAGGCTGCTCTTGGTGGGGCTGTTGGAAATTTGCAACGAATCAGTGCCTTCCTTAAGGTTTGTCTATTTTTACTCCATTAAGTTACTGCAGAAATGCATGTTGTAAACAGAATGCTAATTTATTGTCATTGTGGATCATGTACATTATGCTGACTATTCTGTATTTTGTCAATTCGTTTACGGGATTATGGAGTTCTTGACTTTGATGCAGGCAATACCCGCCGACAGCCTCCTGTCGATATTACTTGGCAGCAGGTTTGGTTCTTTCTTCTGACCATACAGATGTTTCTTATTTCCTTCCCTGGAGAAGGGTACAAGGCCTTTAAAATCTATCTAATTATATAAATCAGTGTATTTCATTGGGCTTGATTGAATCGTATGCATGTGTTGAAGACTTATTTTAAATCCCTTATATGTTTCAATTTCATTGAACTTTAGTTTCTGTATATATACGACTGTCAAATGCTTCAGAATCTTCTCTATAATGTATATGGCATAATACTTATATGTGTCATGTATTATTTTCTGATATGTCAATAACTAATAGTAAAAAGATCACGACATAGAAGAAGGAGACAAAATCATGTAGATTCACTTCCATATGTTGCTTTAGTACTATTCCAAAGAAAGCTGTTCCGGAAAAGCATTTCTTGTGGTTTAAAATTATATGACCAACTTGAAGCAATTCAGAGAACTCGATCATTTGTAAGGATTGTCCCAAAACTATTTTTTCTCATATTTGGTAACATATATACTTTTGCCTGAGAACTGGGTATTACAGTGATGCAAGAGAGGTTTCCAGGACATCTTGTGTCTCACAACAATTTGCTCCTCAGGTATGGACTGATTAGGTTGCTTGATTCTTCAGGATTGTTCCTCTTTTTCATTTTCTTAACTGTATTATCCATATCTTGATAGCTCAATGAGTGGATTATTGCTGGAGGTATGGAATCAGTAGCAACTGCAGCTGCAGCTGCTGCTTCGGAAGAATGTGAAAAAATGTTAAGGATTGGTGACCGTGTAGGTCGAGTTTCAAATAAGAAAAAGTTACTCCTTTATGCCATAATATCTGGTTCCCGTCGGCACATAGATCGGATACTTAAGAGAACTGCCCACAATCTTTAATACCGTAGAGGATTTCTTATGGTTTAAGCTGTCAGCTATATGTGACTGTTCTGATAGATTGTCTTCTTCTGTTGTCCTGAATGATGGTTTATCACCCTACAGTGTGGATGATTTGCAGGCTTGCTTAAATAAGTTTGAGCTTTCGTGTTATAAAAGGAATGGAAAAGGTGCATCCATACACTTTGCTTTCAAGCATTCAGCTTCTTCCAGCAGTTCTCTATTTGTCCAAAGATATGGGAGATGAAGCTCATAACATTGATGGTGTCCATATGTCAATTGTGTTTGCAGACCATTGGGTCCTTTCTGAAGGTTCTGTCTCTGGGCAAAAACTGGGGGGATGGATGTTTCTGCTGCGCATATCTGCGCCATGATGACCTGTCAATGGCCCTGGAGTATTATGTGCGAGCTGCAGCAGCAGTGGGTGGTGGACAGTTATCATGGACGGATAGAGGTAGTGCAGATCAGCAAAGGCAGAGGATCTTAATGTTAAAACAAATCCTCGCAGGGCTTCTGTTACATGGTGGTATTCATCTCTTACTTGGCCCAAGAGGTGCTGGAGAAGGTCAGTTGGGAAGATTTTTGACTGAATGGAACACAAGACAGCAATTTCCGCTTGAAGCTGCTAGGCAGTGTCAGGATGCTGGCTTGTATGACAAAGTAATATCTCTTTGAACCTTTTATCATTTTAAAATTTAGTCTCTTCGACTTTTCATGTTATTGATAGTAGTATCTTTGATAACGTTACTTCTTAATGTTTGCTCTTGCCAACATTTGAAATCCTTAAAACTTAATTGTTCTGAGTTAACTAACCGTTTTGATTTCTTTTATTCTTGAATATGAAAACTCAGTCTATAGAAATTCAGAAAAGAATGGGGCATTTTCTGCTGCATTGGATACAATAAACAAGTGTCTCTCTGAAGCCGTTTGTTCCCTATCACGTGGTAGATGGGATGGTGAAACCCGGATTACTGGGCTTATTCACTCTGGAAACGAGATTTTGGAGACATTCAAATATTACCCTGAAATCAGGTTTCTTTGAATAATTCTTGTACTCTGTTTCTTTTAAATACTAGATAGTACTTTTCTCATTGATGTTTGAGAATATCTGTAGGCTGATGTGACTTGTTACATTGCTACCGATGATCTTATGGTTTTGCAAATGCTGCTGACTAATTCTTGTCATAAATCCACTATGATTAACAAGTTAATATTGCTAACCTGACTCTTCCAAAGGGGTAATACAAAGCAAACTTTTAGACACAAGGGTGCAATTAGCCAACTTTATAAACCACCTGGCAGTTAATTGGTTAGAAAACTGAAATGTTTTGAGTTCATGTTGTTAACTGAACTTAACAGCAGTAAAACTTGCTTTAAATAGTCTATTTCATAATTATGTGGAGGTTTATTAGTTTTAAAGAATAATTGAGGAAGAAGATGTGGGCGAGGGTGTTGTGTGAATGCAAAAATTTCCTAGAGGTTCATCTGAAGTTGTTGTTTATACAGTTTTTAAAACCTGCAGAAGTAGCGTTGACCTTATGCTGTGCTTAACTAGCTTTCGAAATTCTAGCTTTCTTTTTCTGTTATTTAACTTCCTACCTCATTCATGCATGTGTGTTGTAATCTATGATTGTCTAGAATACATTACATTGATTGCTAATATAATATGTATAAGAACATTTATTTTTTCTGCGCGGTGTTTTGACAATTCATATTTTGCATTATACTGGTTGCAGTGGTTGACTATTTGAAAATTTCCTTTAGATGATTTTCTTCTTTTCTTAATTTAATTATGCAATCCTCAGGAGAGAGCCAATGTTATGGAGCAGCAAATTGTGCTTAGACAGCTCAAGGCGATCTTATCCATCCATAAGCTGGCAAATACGGGAAATCAGTTAGATCCATTGAGGGAAGTCGCCAAACTCCCATTTCTTCCTTTAGGTTCAAGGGCACCAGATTTTTCCACTAATATCGTCAATCATTTGTCGCCACATGTCCAGGCTTGTGTGCCGGACCTTCTCAGAGTTGCACTTCATTGTTTGGACAATGTTACTGATACAGATGGATCGCTTTGTGCCTTGAGGGCTAAGGTATGTGGTGCATTTGCTCTGGTTATCTTCGTTTTTCTTTTTGGATATTATTGTTTTCTCTACTGTTTGTAGTAATCCTACATTGGGACAACTGAATTTTCCTTATTTTGCAGATTGCCAACTTTCTCGCGAACAATTTGGATAGAAACTGGCCTCGTGATTTGTATGAAAAGGTTGCTTGAAACTTGTTACTATGTCATGGTTGCTGCTGCATGTTTGAGGGTTGGGATACATATGTATGTAACTCTGTACAAAATGCTCGACTGTGCTAGTAATGGCCACACTTTGGTGGTTCTGAGAAGATGGAAAGTTTAGTAGTGAAATTTTTGATGTACTTTCAGACAAGGTGAAGTGAGAGCAATGTTCCGTGTTTACGGGCCTAATAGCAAGTTTAAGAAGTCTTCTCTAAACAGTTCAGTACTAATTTTTTCAGTTTTTACGTTGTCTTATCTTCGAAGTTTGATCCATGTCTAGAGGTAATGTAACAAATACTGGACAAGCGACTGGTTCCTGTGGATTAGCCACGTCTTTCTGCTAGAAATGCACATGACATTCACTGTCACAATTGGACAAGCGACAGGTCCGTGTTGATTAGCCATGTCCTTTTGCTAGAAATGACAATCGTTGTCACGTTGGTGTCAAAATATTATCTCATTTATCATTTCATCTAATCTTTTACCTTTAAAATGGTGAGCGATATATTAACAAATGAGATAATACTTCGATAAGTAAAGTGACAACTTGAAGAATTTTTAAAGTGTAATAACAATGAAAAATGTTTGAAATGGTTTCGCGATAACTCGAAAGTTAATTTATTTTAATTAACTTTTTCACTTTTGACATATTGGAGCCCCATTAGTTGTGTAAAATGCATTTTGGAATAATAAGTTAATGACTAAAAATGGAGGAAAATCTTTCAGACAGTATGTAATATTACTTTATTGAGAATGTGTGATTAAAAAGAAAGAGAAAAATATATTTTGAAAAAAAATGAATATCAAACAAGGAATGTATATCTAACACGAGAATAACTTTTAAGTGATTTCTTCCTTATTTAACAAACAAGGAATATATTGTAAAGTCTTATTAGCACAAAACGTCCCTACGTTTGATCTTTAGTGTGCAAAACGTCATTATGTTTCAATTTTTTGCATTTTCACCCCTATTTCCACGTTTTCTTGCGGAAAACATCATTTTGCTCAATTTTCATCCATTTTTTCCGTGAAATGACAAATTTACCCTCTTATTTAAATAAAATAAAAAGTAAAGAAGAAAACAATAAAGAACTAATTGCAACCATATGCTCGAATTTTTTAAAAATTACAAATGAATCTCAAACAAATAATTAAAAATCAAAACCAAAACCAAAAATAATTTTAATAAACTCAACCCTACCCAAGCACCACAACCACCACCTGCACCACCACCTCTACCAAAAAAATCCCAACCTCTATCTTCATCTCCACCACACCCCAACCCCTACACAAAAAAAAAAAAAAAATCCCAAATATTCTTCTCCTCCTCCACAAATGAGCCACAGCAGCTACAAATCTTTTATGGAGCTATGGCGTCCACACAAACCACGGCCTCTTCAGGGAGAATGCCGGTTCATCTGAGCCCAAACCTCCTCCATCGTCTCCTCCCCTGCCCAACTCAATCGAGTCGAATTCAGCTGAGGAGTTGGGTTGGGAGGAGAGAACTGTAGATTTGGGCAGCTGAGGTGGAGTGCTTTGGTAGTGATGGTTCCAAATATCAAAGAAAAGTGCTAGATTAGGGGTTATTAGGGATTGGGATAAAGGCATCAGTTCTTTAGGTGAAGGCAGTTCTTCTTCTCATTTGGCAACCCACTTGGAATCCTCTTCCCTCATATTCATCCCTCTTCAGCTTTTCTTGAATATAATGAAATTTTCTTATGGGACAGAGTTTCTCATCTCCTGAGTTTCAAGATTTTGTATAACTAATCAAAATCAAAATACGGAATAACATGGGCAAAGTTTCTATTTCTTTCCTTTATCTGTCTCCCCATGAAGAAAGATTTGAGTTTTGAGATGAAGAGGAGGAGGAGGGGGAGAAGAAGAAGAAGATTTGGGGATTTTTTTGGTGAGGGATTATGATGTGGTGGAGATGGAGGTGGAGGTTGGGATTTTTGGGTAGGGGTGGTGGTGCAGGTGGTGGTTGTGGTGCTTGGGTAGGATTGGGTTTATTAAAATTATTTTTGTTTTTGGTTTTGATTTTTAATTATTTGTTTGGGACTCATTTGTAATTTTTAAAAAATTCAAGCATATGGTTGTAATTAGTTATCTATTGTTTTCTCCTTCACTTTTTATTTTATATTTAAATAAGAGGGTAAATTTGTCATTTCACGGAGAAATGGATTAAAATTGAGCAAAATGATGTTTTTCGCAAGAAAACGTGGAAATATGAGTGAAAATGTAAAAAATTGAAATGTAAAGACGTTTTGCACACAAAAGATCAAACGTATGGACGTTTTGTGCTAATAAGCCTCGTAAAAACTTGTATAAGTAAATTACTCATCTTAGCTTAGCCAAACACAACCAAAGCGAATCCAAGTCTCCACTCGAAGCACCATTGAATCAATTTTACCGGTGCCGATCGAGACTGTAAAGAAAATATGCCAAGAGTAACCCCAATACTACTCAGAGCTCGTAAAGCCATTCAGGAATTGGATTTGCTCAAAGTTCTGCAATCAGAAATCAACCACGAACTCTCTTCCAATCGCTTCCAGGTATATATTTACATATATTTTTTCCAATTATATGCGGTTTATATAGAACATGGTCTCAAATGGTGCTGTTTAGATAAAAAAAAAAAAAAAAACATCTATCTGTTATTTCGATTCGATCGAAATAGATTTTCCGCTTTCGAAATGGAAATTGATGGTGCCTGAGCCAGGTACAATACTTTGAAGCACAATGTACTAGGCACCAAGGTATTTTCAAGCGTTTAATGCTTGTAATTTCTGTGAAAAATGAAAAAAGTTGTGGAAGAATTGGTAGGTTACACGAGTTTGTTTAATATCGTTATGTAACTAAGAATTTTAATAATGACAACAAATGGTACAACCTAAACAAGGGGCATGTTTGGTATGTGGAATTTGGGGATGCTGCACAAGAAAGTAGCCAAGATTTAACTTCATCTTGCAACCTTTATTCTGCCAATGCGGTCCAATTAATACACCAAACATGTTACAAGGCATTCTAGTGCTTGGGGAAAAATAATGGCTGAAAAGTGGAAAAGATAACCCCAAGTTTGATATAGGTTTTGGTAAAGAGAAATCGGTTTAGTAAAGCAAAAAGAAATTCTAGAAAGCTTTTATCTTTGGTAAGAGATTATTTTAGAACTGCTTCCACCTCAGCACTGAATTAACTAACATTCTTCTTTGACTTTGGTTTTCTCAAAGGATTTCCAAAATTGCCTGCTACTTATATAATTTACAGAAACACTTCTGTATCTCACTTTTTCGACTTGCCAAGCAACATGAAAGAGTCAGTGTATTGAACTGAAGGATATAAAACTTTCCATTCTTGATTCTACTATAGACTTGTCTAATGAATTTTTCCCATCTAGTGTATCCAAGATGATTGGGGAACACATTTTCCGTGAAGTAATTTCTGGCACATGGCTTCATCATAAGTTCGTCCTGGAAATATAACTGAATGTAATTCTTTTTTTTGTTTACACTGGAAAGTATCTAAAAGCCCTGCCAAACAGCACCTTAATGCAGAAGCAAAACAGCATATTTGGATAAGGAGATATGTTCTTGTGAATATACTATCACTCACTTCAAATGCTCTGCATGCCTCCCATCACACTAAATGCATAATTGGATAGTTTCCATGATACCTCTTTTATTTTGATCTTTCTAAACATCTATATTCCGTAGTCACTATAATGTGGGTATCATTCTATGAATCTATATTATAGACCCTTTGAAGTATTTGAATGTTGAAGTAGAGTTTTCATTCCTTTCCCAATAGAATTTAGTTCAACCTTCAATATCAACTGTTGATATCTAAGCAGACAGGTGAAAGTGGTTCCTCAGAAGATTTTGTTCTGGAATGGGATTCTCCACAGACCCAAGATGTGGTTTTGCGGAAAAAATGTGCATCTGGGGAGGAAGTAGCTATTTCAGCTTTGTTAGGCCGTGAAACATTCCAAGGAGATGGTATTTTCCCCAGGGAAGCTTTGATAAAAATATGTGTTAAGAAGCCTGGTTTGAACTCCCTCTTGCAGTTCGATTGTATAGCATCTGGGAAAGGTGGTAATGAATCTGAGTTTGACATTCAGAATGCAAATTACATACATTTGCCATCATTCCTGGGTTCTTCATTCTATAAAGGTCCCCCATTCAGGTGCTTTATATAACCTCTTCATATATATTTTTTTTTTCGAGGCATAGGTTGATCTTGTTAGAGCATCCCCAAGAGACTCTATTTCTAAAAAAAAGCATATTTTGCAATTTAGAGAGCATTTATAAATTTAGGGTGTGTTTGAGCCACATTATTTTGAAAGAATGTATTCTGGAATAGTAGATTGATAGAAAATGTGTGGTTGAAAAAGAAGGAAAAGTTATTGATGTGATGGAAAATATTATTTTATTGAAAAATATGTGATTGAAAATGAGTAGAAACATGAAAATGAAAATTTTAATGTGTACTAAACATGGGTTTAGAGAGTAAAAGTTTTTAAATACTCCAGCAAAATCGATATCTTTAACACTTAATTTTACTACTCCCAAAAATATTTATTATTTTTCCCTAACTTCTATTTTCAATTAGCTTCCCTCTAAATTATTATATTGTTTTCTTCCATTGAAAATTAAATACTTTGAATGCATTTAATTATAGAGAGGATGTTAATTTGGATAGTCAAACTCACTCTTTATTTTAAAATATTAATTTAAAGAGTCTCTTGGAGTATAATTTTAATAGTCGACTCTTTAAAATTGGAAGTATCTTATGTTTGAAGAGTCTCCTAAGGATGCTCTTACTATGTATTGCAATTAAAACAGGCTTTGAGAGTTGGGGCACCGCTTCAATTTGCCAAGCTAATAACCCCCAACCATTAATCTCTTCTCTCTTCTTTTACTCTTTTTTTGGGGTGGGGAACATTATGAGCATGTTAGCTAAGCTTAAAAAGTTTATTTCTTAAGAAATAAGTAAGTTTTAAAATTAATAAAGATCCGTTTGATTGCAAAGGTGAAAAATGGGTGGAAAGAAAATGAATTTTAGGGAATTGAATTGCCTAGAAATTGTTTTACTGTGAATTGTAATTGATTGTGTTTGATTAGTATAATTTTTCACCTGAAAAATGTTGAAATTTTGAATATTTTGGTGTTCGTTTGACTTTGTTTTTCATAGAAATTGTCCATTAGAAGGAAAAAAAATTTCACAGTTGAATAGAATTTCTTTCCATTGCAAATGAAATTAAATTAAATTAAAAAAAAAAAAAAAGTTGGCTTCCACCAATTCAAGGAAATAGCACGTGTGAAGCAAATCAAGAAAAGTAATTCCATGGAAAAGTTTTTGTATCAAACAAGACAAAATGCAAAGTTGGAAAATGTTTTCCATTTTCCATAGAAAATCTTGGACTATCAAATACACTCTAAGTTTAATGATCAAAATTGAAAATAAGTTACTTATTTTAATTGTAAGGTAAGAATTACTTTTATTTAACTTTTTTTTTTTTTTTTTTTTTAACTTGAAAGTAAGTAAGCTATCCAAACATGTTAGAAACTAATAGTTAACTTTTACTTAGTTTATTTATAAGCTTGGCAAACATGTTCTGCGTCCTGCCGTGTAAGAAGATTGAAGGTGCAAGTTGGTCTACATGTAATTAAAACGTAGCAAAAGTTGGATTCACGTTGTTGTCAATTTGAATTAGCCAATGGCATCATGCCTCTGTTATCATGGTTGGATACTGACTGGTGAAACCAGGTTGAACATAGTTGTGCCATGTACTATTAATCAGATGCCATAAAGTATTCTAAATTAACCAATACAAATTGACTTTTTGTTTCCCAAAATCTTATATCTTATTTTCCTCTGGGATGAAATTTTGGGATACCAGTTTCTTCCGTTACTCCACGTAAATCTGGTATATTCCATTTAATTCCTCAGTTGCACACCCTCTTGCAGTTCTTTGGACCCGCATTTGCAACACGAGCTAAAACAATATCTTGCTACCAGGGGAATCAGTGAAGACTTCATCAACTTCCTCCTTCTCCATCTACACAGAAAGGAGCAAGGTCAATACGTGAACTGGCTTCAAAAGTTAAAAGATATCATGGAGAAAACGACGGAGTGACATCTGCATGGAGCAGGTTAGCTTGTTAAATCTCTGTTCACTTTCTTTTACATAACCCTTCGTTGTTGTAGTGGAAAACCGTGAGTTACATAAATTTTTGTTTCACTAGTGTCTATTCACGTTTCATGATTTTGCCAAGGCAAGATGCCACACTCTCACCTATGACCCTAGTTCTGATACCACACTCTCACGAGTTTAGCGTTTTTGTCAACTACGTCAAGCACCACACAGTCTTAACGTTGCCAAGTTCTTGCCCCTTGCAAGAACGTGTTAAGTCAGCATCTTCACAACCCATTATTTAACCTTTTGAGGTGATATAATCTGCAGCAGAACTTAAGAAATAATAGTGAAATAGGGAGAGATATTTGTGAGATTGTGTGATTCACTTGTAATTCATTTTAGCCGAAATGCATGAAGCTGGTTATACAACATTTGTGTATTCAGTTAGTATAATAGCAAGAGAGTTTGAATAGTTTTATTTTCACCAAAAGGCTTAGTTCCCTAATTCAATGTGACGTCAAAGAAAAGCTGACATTACAAATACGGGCGTAAAAAGGGGGTGGTGCCATCCAGGTCTAGGTGGTCGCACGATTCAGGCCCACGCTGGGCTGTGGCTGGCCCACCCCTACAATTAATGTTCTGCACAGCGCCCTAGTAATTTTAGGTTGTTCCGGTTTGTACAGCCAGGTTTAAACCTCTATCCACAAGGTTATATGGGAAAAATTTCACCATGGTAGTCTTAATCGAGCGCTGCTATGCTTTTCAACTTGTACTTCATCAAGTTGTGCATAACGTACAATGATGTGCATCAACTATATTAGCACTTCTCTTTCCTTCTTCCCCTGTTTTTGTTTATGAATTGTTTGTAGATGAAATGAATTGATAAATTGTCGCGACTTTCTACATATTATTCTTGTGTTTCCCGTTATGATATTGCACCTCCCTTGACAGCAAGATGTTATCCATTGCAGGATTTCGACTGACCTACAGATTATACAGCAGAGGAAACCCCTTTTCACCTCGAAAAAGTTAGCTTATTCGACTCATAACTTAGGCTACTTCGAGGAAGTCTTCATCATTCCAAGTTACATTTTTGCACCTTGGCTTCTAGCTCTTGTTTCAGTTTTATCATAATTACGTAGTGTGTAATCCAGAATGGATGGCAAACTTATGATGTAATTTTAATTGAGCCACTAAACTTTGATTCATTACTCGTTGAATTTATAATTTCGTTTTGATATATCTATTTGGTATAAAGGCAGTCTCTGTTGTAAATTCTTCGATGATTGTGAAAATAATAATAATATTAAAAATTTTACCTCGTACTAGCAAAAAGATCCTAAATACTTGAGGCAGAGGTGAATATCTACCTCAAGTATACATATGATGTCTTTCAACCTTTGTGCTTAAAACACGTCTCTTATTCAAACGCTATTAATTTTGTTCACAAAAGGTGCGAAATAGACTTGTACGTTCCAACATAAATCATGTTCTTTCATTGAAACCAGGTATGATGAACATATGCATAATATTGTCAAAGCTATTACTCTCATGATGTGCTAAAACTGGCAGACCAGGAATTGTTGAAAATACTGTTGCTTCTTCGACAAGTGCTTGGCCATGGATGGTCGAATCAAGTCATCTATGTAATAACCTGAGACAAAATGAAGGAATAAAATGAAGTTGGTAAGACGAACAATCTAAACTTCATCGCTTAATGATGGTCACAATTCCCGAAAGAAACTCCCACACCGATGCACCCATGAAGAAACAACTTTAATTTGTATCGTTGTTACTATAATTAATCTCATAATCATGCTTAAGTTAATTATTGTTTTGAATCCCACACTAAAAGGGCATCATTATCACCCGAATATGTTTCTCAAACAATTAGGAGATTCTCTAGAAAAAGTACGAGGTTCACTTCTGGCAGCTACATGTTTGGTCAAGCTTATGGAGTCAAATCAACATATTCTGCAAACAAGCCTATACCAAATCACAAATTAATCATTGTTTTGAGAAATACGAGAATTGTTATAACCGGTAGGAGTAGATACCATTATATAATTATGAGGGAAAAAAAAAAAAATAGACCTTTTCACTGAAAAGAATAATCTGTGTCACAGTACGTTCGTTTCCAAAAGCATTTCAAGAACGTGATAATTATTTCATATATTTCCATTGCCCAACAACTTTGTAGGTATCCTTCCAGCTACAGATAAAACAATTATCTCACAAGATTCCAGCAAATTAATTACCAGCAGCTATCTGTATCTCACCTTTTACAAATTCAATTCAAAACAGACAATAATATTATAAACTATCACTATTTTTCTCGCTATAGTGTGTCCGAACTTCAAACTATACGGTATCGATGAGAAATTTTAGGTTGCCCATATCTATAAATAGCTTGCACGACATAAAATGCATTACTGCAAGAGATCATCACTTTCTGAGATTGAAAAGTACGAACTTAGGTAAATAGCTTGTTTGCTCAAGATGATTGTTAAATTCTGTCATCTCAAACCCTCTATTACTTATCCACTGAAAGGAAAAAGTAAAATGTTCACTTCTTAAAATATCCTATATACGTACACAGCAACGGGGGAAGGGGTCAACTGGTTGTGGAAGGAGAGACAAGGTGACAAAGACCATGTGAAATTCGAAAGAAAAAACTGGTCACTCTTAACATAAAAGAGAGGTGATAAATAGAAATATCAGCTCTAAACAATGTATTTAAATGTTCAAAGACAGGAAAAACCTAGAAGTTTGAACAAACTCAGTAGAAAGGCAGGGAACTGATATACTCCTAGTTGGTTGAGATCGATATTTGAATGAAAAGAACTTTAAGACAATGCCCCAAAGAAAGACTAATCATTTTCAAAGGTGAAGGTCAATTTGATCACATATGGAATGCTAAACTCTAGACGCACAATCAATTTTGAAAATTTTAAGGTCAACCAACACAGTTTGCACCAAAGCAATAGAAGCCTTTATGGAAGAACCAAAGGCATTGCAGAAATTTTACTGATGTCTTCAGTAAATAATAAATCACTGTGATATAATACCAACACTAAATCCAAAAAGAAAATTGTTGAATCCTGCCATAAATTTCTTCATAACGAAGTTATTGCATCTGATACAGTACGAAGAAATGAAGGCAATGTTAAATCGCACAAGAAAACAAAAATCATAGACAAGGAAGGGGGATTTAAGCATTCTGATGCTTAACAAAAATCTTTCTCTAACAGTACTGCTGTTGTGAAGTTATCATACCTCACTTGGATGATAACTTACTACCATCCTCCTTCACAGCTCGGACGAGATGGATAATGCGATATTTGAGCTTTTCATTTTCCGCAGTAAGCTGCTCCAGCTCTTTTGTAGCCTGAGTTACAAATAGTGAGACCAATTATTATGAATTCTATTACCACTTATTCGCTAAACTCAGATACATTAATATACCTTCTGCCTCTCTGCAACTTGCTCAGCTTTTACATTTTCAAGCTCTGACTGAAGTTCACTAACTCTCTTAAGTAATTCCTGATTTCCAGAATCTAAATATCACCATTTCAATGTAAAAAATAAATTACGAGAAAACCTCATTTTGAAGTATGTGCATGGGTAACAAAAGAGCTTTCTTGAACAAACCTATTTTTTCGGCAAGGGCAGCTTCAAGTCTTGCCAATCGATCCTTCATCAGAAACCAAAAATATTCAACATCAAAAGCCAGAAGACAAACATTGATTTCTTACGAGAATAAACAGCCAAGTAGGCACGTTTAAGAGAGAAACAATTATTCATACAATTGTATTGAGCAAATATCCAAGAATCCATCTTTGTATCCATTTCCTTAATTTATGCGAGAAAATAACATACTACCTATACAGCTATGTCTATGTGAGAATGAGGGATAATCCAACTCTACGTTATTATTCACAAAACTTGTAATATCAGTATAATACTATGGCCAATCGGAGGGTAAAATCTCGACGATGTGGGGTTTATGGTTTATGGGATGGGCTGAAATTTAGCGCATCAGACAGTACAAATCCAGCACATCTTCCAAACGTTTACGGTAAAATCTTGTCAATTTAACGAAGGAAAAGAAGCTAAAATCTTGATATTTTAGGAATTAGGGTCCAGAAAATTCAAAAAAACACAGAACATAAATGTATTGTACATATACAAATGGAGACTAGAAAGGGTGAAATTCGAACCTCTGCCTCGGAAGCTCTTTGATTGAACGGTTTCATTGTTGCTTCAAGATTGTTGGATTCGGCCATTCTTTCCCTGTAAAATTTAGTTTCTCTTCTGACTAGAAGTATTCTTTCAAACTAGACGAAGTAAAAAGCTTAGACAAACATGCTGATTTTCTTATTTACTTATATGTAAAAAGCTTAGCCAAACATGCTGATTTTCTTAATCCACTTTATAATCTTTATTAGCAATTAAGTTTGGCATATTTATTTATCGAAACAAATCTAATAGCAACTTTTGAATCTCGAAAATTTCTTCTGACTTTTCAAAAGCCACGTCAAACAAGTTTAAAATATCACATTTAAGGTAAGTATTGATTGGGAAAAAAAAATTTGACATTTACAACCGGTTTAAAATGCATTTTAAAATAGTATTATAATAAAGAATGTATGATTAAAAAATAAAAGGAAAAATTTACGTATAATACTATTTTAATGAAGAATGTGTGATTAAAAAATAAGAAGGAAATCATATTTTAAAAATAATGGGAACTAAAGGTTTGGTTCCGCTCCGTTCGGTTCCATACCATAATTAAATTTTTTTAACATTTACAACAATACTACATAAATACAACTAATAACATTTTCATTCGTAACTTTTACAAATTAACGTAGCATAATTTAAAAACACATAAATAACAAGATGTTGAATAAGATTAATTCAATTAACAGAAATACCAAAAAGTAGATACTAATATTAAAATATCGATGATCCACATTCAATTTTTTAAAATGGGCTTGAACAGACTACTAAATGCAAATTGGGTTTTGTAAATAATTTTTCAAATGGGCTTGAACAGCCTAGTAAATAAATATATTATAAAAAGAGGAAATTACACCCAGCCATACTTTTAGATTACCATTTTCATAAATCTTGATTCAAGTTTGATATTGCAAAAATCAGGTTTTAATTAATAATTTAAATTTTTTTTTATATTTATTTACAATAAATTAATTTATATATACCCCCAAACCCTAAAATCATTAACCCATATCATCTCCATTCTTCTCCTCCGGTCTCTCTGTTCCACGCCGCAGCTGCCGCGGCCACCGCACTCCTCTCCTCCCTCTCCGTCGCGACGGCCAGTCCCATTATCTCTCCTCCCGTCGCTCTCTTCTCCCTATCCCCTGCGAAGGCCGTTGGCATTTCCCCCTCCATCCCATTTCTCCTCCTACCCTGCATTCGCAAAATCGCCGCCCAATCAGTCGAAACCCTCAATCAATCGGAATCCTCCTCATAGCGGTGGCGGAAACTGAAAAATCCGACACCTACGTGGCCGTGGTGGCGCCGAAGTCGACTAAATCTAACAGGTGCTCCGAATCTGTAAAAATTTGACACCTTCGTTCTCTGTCTTCTCTCCCTCACTGCGTTGTCGCGCGCCCAGATCTGTAAATTGTTTTAGTTTTCGAGTTTAATGTATCAGACGGTTGTCGTGGTTGCAGATTTGTTATGTGTGCAGTTGGGTGTGTGTAGGGGGTGCGGCGTTGGTGCGATTGGGTGTGTGTGGGTACGGCGGTTGGGTGTCAGGTGCTTGAGGTGGTGACACTGTGGTTCCGTGGTGCTGCCATTGCGGTCATGGTGAAGTAGTGGTGGATGCGGTTTTGGCGTGGTGGTGGTGGTGGTGGAGGTGGAGGTAGTGGTGGTGGTGGGAGGGTGTGGCGAAATGGTAGTCACAAAAGATTAGGTTGTTTGTGACCTATTAATTTGTGACCAATTTTAAGTATTGTGACTTATGAATTTTGTGATCTGTAACCGATGGATAAATTGTGACTTTAAATTTTTAAATTGTGACCAATGAAAGTACAAGCTGTGTAACCTAAAAATTACTAATTTGTAACCTAAAAATTATTAATTTGTGACCAATAAATTGATGTTTGTGACCATAAAATAAGTAATGTAACTTTTAAGTGTTGTGATTGTGAACGACGAACAAATTGTGACTTTTAAATTTTTAAGTTGTGACCGATGAACAAATTGTGACCTATGAAAATTTTGAATTGTGACCTAAAAAGTGGAGGAACGGTCATCGGAATACTCGTTGGAATCGGAGCAGTCGCCGGAAAAGAGTCGTGATCGGAAAGTCGGTTGGACTGGTGGAGATGAGGTGGGGTAATTATATTAAATTAGAAATAAATATTTAATAATAAATTGATTTAATAATTCATTAATTATTAATTAGAAATTTAAAAAACCTGATTTGTGAATTTTCAAACTTGCTTTTGTATTTTTGAAAAGGTGTAAAGTAAATACCTTAGAAATGTATTGTTCCCAAATTTGGCTAGATTAATGTGTTAATTTGTTTTAAAAAATTTAATTAAGCCAATATAAAAAATAAAAAAAATTTATTTAGATTCGAGTCTTGTTCGGTTCTTCGGTTCTTGGTCTAGACCCGAGACCCGACTCAAACCGTTCGATTCTCAATTCGGGTACTCGTTCGGATATTTAATTTATGAAGAACCGTTCGGTTCCGTTCAGTTCGGTCCAAAAAATTTTGTCCAGCCCTAAGAAAATGTGTGATTGAAAAAGAAGAAAAAATTATTGATATGATGGAAAATATTATTTTATTGAGGAATGTGGTTAAAATTGAGTAAAAAAATAAGAATGAAAATTTTAATTTATACCAAACATGGCTAATATTCTTGAATGATGTAGTTAATTGAAATTCAATAATAAAATTATCCTCATAAGCTCTTCAAAATTCTTAATTCGTCCACATAATGTAGTATATACATATATTATTCATTATGTCCATATAATTACATTTTATTAACCACAATAATCAAACAACTACAACAAAATGTACTTTAAGCAAGGATAAATAACCCACATATTAATATGCATTGAACTTGAGATTAATCTCAAAACCTCAGCCTTTGTCATTTACCATTACATAAGGCCTCACTGGCAAAGGCTAATTCTGGTAAGAAACACTGACACATTTAGTACACAATATTAGATCTCGTGCTTTAACAGATGTTCCACGGATATTTTGCAAAACATAACCCTAATGGGGATGATTTTTCCGCATTTGCAAATCAAAATCTGGCAGATAGACTGCTTAACCACTGAGCTGCTGAGAAATAATGGGAGATCTGTAATGTTCCATAGATCCAAGCTTGGGACAGTTGGTAAGCTACTTTTGATCTTACAGGTCCTGGTTACTTGCAAAAACACCGTTGCCACCTGCTTATCACCGGGGATTTGAATTACCATAATATTTCCACTTGCTTCTCTCAGTTGAAGAATTATAAAAACCCGATTGTCTCCCATATCGATTGCCATTCTCGTATGGAGAACTGTAAGAAGTAGATGGTCGTTCAGAATTGCTATCCCTGTAATAATTTCTCACTTCCTCTTCGTCATTATACTTGGAGCGCTGCAAATAAAGTTGAACATCAATGTTAGAAATCCGCATCTCAAAACTACAAACATATTAGGAAGTATTTCTGATGTCGCCCAAGGTAAACTGCACAGGCAAAAAAGAAAAAAAAAAGGCAGCTTTTAAGCTAAAATATTAAGACTTCCACAGGCAACAAACCTATGCAATTACAACCAAAAAGAAAGTTGCTGTCTTCTTTCTGGAACTTCTCATACATTTAATCCTGAATGGATTACTGGGAGTACGTTGAGAGTATTTTCATAAATTTAATGTGTGGACTGTTTCAAGACCTTGAATATTGATTCATTCAGCGCGAAGCTCACTTTGCTGCTCATGATCTAGCTAAGGACTCTTTTTTGCATTTTAAGTTATAATGTTTGCGATGATTGCCCTCCTCCTTTCAATGTAGACGCTCTTAATTCTGATTGTTGGAATGAATTACGGATGCCATTACTTTCACTAAAAAAAAAACCTCTTACTGATCTACATCCAGGGCTCAGAGCATAACAAGAAAGTAAAATTACTTTCCATACCAAACATGTTCAAACTATTTATAAAGTTACTTCTTTTTCCCCCTTTACTTTGTGTGTGTGTGTTGGGGGGGGGGGGGGGGGTGGGGTGGTGCAGAAGAATAAAACTAAAATAGCAATTATCAGAATTGTCTGTTTATAATGCTCCTAGTATACCTTGATGGGATCTGAAAGCACAGCATACGCCTCCCCAATGATTTTGAATAACCTGTCAGCATCCTTGTGGATGTTCTCACCAACCTCTTTCCACAATCTTCCATCATCCAAACCATCACTCCTCGCCAATAACTGACCAGCCTATAGCAGCAGAAATAAGTTAGCCATACATACTTGAATGCTCAACAATATTCACTAATATAGCCATGATAAGAAGTTCATGACCTTGTCTGGATGATGTCTAAGAGCAGCCTTTCTATATGCTTTTTTAATCTCGGATTCTGTATCGGATGATTTGATTCCCCTGTTAGACAGCATTTAAGAGTAATGAAATGTTTAAAACTTGAATATGGATCTCAATTGACAGTCTATAGATTCAAAATTTTAAGCAAGATTAACAAGAAAGCTCTAAATGCACAATGTATAGTATCATTGACAGGAACGCCAAACAGATTGAAAAGGAATACAACTTTATGGTATGTGCATTCATCTTTCTTTAATTTAGATGTGTACGTACAAATGAAAACCCATCTTTACACATGATGTTGTGATGATGATTTTACAGCAAAGACATGCAAATTACTATTTGGGAAATATAATTTGATAATGCAAGTTTAAGTCATAGATAAGTTTGCTTCAGATTGAAGAGCTGAACAAAAAGAAGACTGACTTACAAAATCACATAAAGATCCAGTTGAGTTTCTGTTTTAGCTTTCTCCTCAATTAAAGAAAGATGGCGATGTGTTCTTCTTAAATCTTTCGCGCTACCACAATTTGATTTATTCTGTCCTCCAGATTGTCGAGTTTTTGCTTGTAATGGACTTTCAAGCAGAGAAATGACTCTCTGAAGATCACAAACTGCTTGCTTATAATCTCTAATCATCTCATGTAATGTGGCTCTCCTGGAAAGTGCCTGCAAAGATGACATGGACAATTAGACAAATAAATTGTTGGCCAACAAACCCCCATAATTTGCCACTTTCTACTTAGCATAGGCTATTGTTTGGCTCATATTTATTAATACTCAAAGGCCACTTTTTATCCACGCATTTCGAAGAGCCAACAAGTACTACCCATTTATCCACCACTCAATTCTATCTATTCATAATTTAAATTGTTTATAAACACTTACCAAACAAGCTTTAACTTAGATGGCAAAGGCAAAAGAATATGAAGTACTTTTGAAGGAAATTGTTGCTTACTCTTAAAAAACAATATACTTCATCAAGCTGGATATGATACTTTCAAATTAATTGCATTTGATGCATTGATCCTATTTTATACACTCTAAATGGAGCATATTTTTTTATCACTTCTAGTGCTAAACTTGTACTTACTTCGAAGAAACATATTAATTACTTTCATGCCTACGGTGAATAAAAAGCATGTTTCGAAATGAAGACGACAAAAGCCAATCTATAAGCAAGAAAAAGCCCATAAAAAGTAGAAACAAAAATGATAACTTGCACTCTCAATGAACTAAGGTACATTGTGTGATTTAGACCCAAACCTTCTGGTAATTATCATCAAGAGCAATGGCCACACTACAATCGGCAATGGCATCAACAGTTTGGCCAAGTGCTTGGTATGCAGCTGCACGATTGCAGAAACATATAGCCATAAAATGGCGTGACTCGCCACTTTTCGATATAGCTGCAGTATAATGCTCTACAGCTTCTGTATGCCTTCCGGACTGAAAAGCTTCGTTTCCTAATTTCTGTAGGGAATATAAAAAGAAAAAGTAAATAAATCATGATACATTGAAAAGCATTCAGGAAGACAGGTACTTCCACTGATCAATTTAGCAAAAAAAAAATTTAAGTCTAGAAATAGAATCACAAAAAATGAAAATTTTATTCACCATTTCAGATGAGAGAAGACGTGCAGCTATGTTTCTTTTACCTCTTAAGTTTGACAAACACTGAGACAGAGAGCTTAAACAAAGGAATAACCAATCAAAAGAAACCCACAAGCGGATGGTATACAACCAACATCCAGAAAGGATACTCGAGTAATTATAGTATGACAAGCTTAGCAGGAATTATTGGAACGGGGAAGCCAATTAAGATTTCTGTAATATGTCTCCATTGACAAAGGGAAAGAAGGAATATAAGGGATTTCATTCTACTTCAAAATTCTTTAAAAAAATTACAAGTGATCAAAACAGCTACACATTTTCTTGTGCTTGGATATCTAACACGGCTATTTTAACAGCTAAGAATCTGTATCCAAATGAAAATACAAACTTAATATATAAGTTGACATACCTTCAAATTTAAAAGCTCGCGTACAGTGGCAGCAAAAGGAATTGAGGATTCCTGGTTCATGTTTCTACACCTACATAGTACGACATGGGATCAACATAACCAAATACATTTAAAAGACATAATTTAATCTGATTCTTGATGGATAATGAGTTTTACTTAGTGCCAATAGAAATCAATTCCTCTTGTTTTTCAATCAAATCAAGAGCTATGTCAAGCCTTCCCAGATGATAGTGGGACTTGGATTGTAGGCGCCATCTCCACAACCTCGCGTGAGAGCTCTTGCAATTGGAATCATCCACGTCAGTAGAAGCAAGGTTCTTCTCAGAAATGTCAAGAGTTTGCTCACATAGTTGAATCACCTCATCGTATTTCTGTAACTGTTAAATCATTGATAACGAAAATACTTACCAATTTGAGGCCATGAGTAAAAAGAAAAATAACTATGAAAGCCACAACTCCGATAAAAACAATTTGTCAGTTATGAGAGATTTGATGAGGACATACAGTGCAAAGAGCCACTCCTTTCATCTCAAATAATCTCTCAGAATAATGACTTATCATCAAGGCTTCTGTAATATTCCCTAGAGCACTGGTTGCTGCATCATGAGTTCTTTCTTGCAGAAGTTCAGCAGACTGAAGCATATACTCAGCCACTCTCTGTCAGCCATTAAAATTGTTAGTCAGTTATTATTTTTATGGATCTTATATGTGATCATGGGATATACAAACACATGGTGAAATACATACATGTGGCGGGAAGAGAGAGCGATGAGTGATATATACACACACCAATACATTCCTATCCACAATACAGTTTTTTTCCTTTCTCCATTTTATCTTTGTTTTGGCAAACTTGTTCATGAAATTTCCCCAACTGTATATGATAATTCCAAGAGGAGACATATGATGGATCATACATAATGTTTCCAGACCATTTTAAATATAAGATATTGGAGGGAGGGAAGGAAGGAAAATGATACTCCTTCCTTGATTGGAAAACTCTATGGGGAAAGAGAGAAGAAATGAGAATACTTCACCTTTCTAGACATTCAGGAGTAGAATAATTTAAAATAAATAAAGTGATAAGAGATTGTGTAATTTGCATTATCTTCTAAAGTTGATTTTGAGATCATTTGTCCCAAGGGAAGCAATTATCATTTTTGACTCTGGAGGTCTTTCAAAAAGATGGGCTCTTGATCACCTACAAGAGCAAAAGGATAGAAAATGTGCAAGCAGAACATCTTTCAACACTCCCTGCCCAAAAATCTATGATAATTGTGGCTATGCGGTCATCATTTACTTGTGAAGGCTAATCTCTACTAATATTTATCTACTAACAGGCCAGGCTTGAGAACATTTCTTTTGGGGCACAGATGATAAAAAAGAAAATTCACGATTTCCTAAATAATATACTCACACATTCTGAAGAGAGAGACGACTTCGAAGATAAATCGTACTCATTCACTCGGTGATATATGTCTAGTTGGGCATTATTGATCAGTTTCCCCTCATCCCAATCCACTCCACTTTGCAAAGTTCAGAACTAAAAGGTCTAATGTGTAGACCCATTTAACACCCCCAAAACAAATGACCCACATTGCATCGCCTCCAAGTAATCTATTGACATGAGTACATAACAGAGATGAAATGAGCAAGGCACAAAACAAAGACAACATCTTTAGCTGTATACATTTCAAATTACTTAATATTTCTCATGAAAGATCAGGTAATGACAGAATGTTGGCTAAGTCTTAATGCTGATAATCTTTTTCAAAGAAATATATTACGAAAAATGGACATTTGTGTCCGAATTCAAGATCGCTTGAGAATGAGCATGAACATTTAACTATGTAGTAGGACACTTCAATTAGAGTAGCGTGTCCATGTCCGACACGATTCAATACCGACGCTTTTCGGTAGAGTGTCGGACACGAGTCGATACCGACATTTTTCGGACACTCTACCGTAATTATTTTTCTTTTTATATTAGAAATATTATATATTATTAATTCAATATTATTAGCAAGTAACAAGTACTCGTGTTTAAAAGATTTCAACGAGAAAAATTAATAATAAGTATAAAACTAAATTTATACTATATAAATGAAGAATTTTTAAGAATTTAATCAATGTGTCCACTTTTTTTAAAAATCGCATGTCGGCATATCCGACACGTATCGTGTCGGACACACGTGTCCATGTATCATAGACATTTAATTTATAAGAAATAACCAGTCTGCAAATTTAACCATATTCATATAACAAGTTATATTTAGACATAAAGTGCAACCTGTGACTTTTGCAGGCCATCAGCAGCTTCAATTGTGACTCTCCTATCTAAACAGACATCAATCCGTGATTCCAAGCACTTTTTGTAACATAGGATTGCATCTTCAACTTCTCCCAGCATCAGATGACAACTTGATAATAAAAAAGAAAGCCAAGAAATGTATTCAATCAATTGATGTATCTCAAGATACAAAAATGGTGACGATAGGAAACAATATCAAAGGTAACCAACCATATAGTATCATGCAAATGGTTGCAATATGCATGGGTGCAAGCACCAATGGATGCACTCTCCTCTTATGGATATTTGACATTGATTGGTTATTGGATAGATTTTGACATTGTTTGGGTAGATTTTGACATCTATTCACTTTCCTCAATCAATAGTATAATTCTGGCCAAGTCCAAGGACAAGGTATGAGGTGCAACATTCTAGTTAGTAGCAGACTAGCAATCCGCTTTCTTTCCTTTTTCCTAGTGCATGTTTGGTAAAGCTTTTTTTTTAAAGCTAATCGGACATGCTATTTATCCACATTTCATAGGACCCACGATATTGCACATTCCGTAGGACCCATGGTTTATAAGCACTTATAAGCTTGACTAAGCAAGCACTTATTTGTTGATGAATAGAGATATAATTGCTTGGGTATCAAAAGGGTAAAAGCCGTGCAGTTAGCCATCTAGTACTGCAACTATCATAACTCAAGTCTCCAATAAAATATTGGTGGACTTTAGGTTGCTCACTAAATATGGAAAATGCATGTCTTGCACGTGTGTACTATATTGTTAATTTACATGACAATATAGTCGAGAATTATCGACAAAATTCTTCTCATGTTTACTTTGCCACTTTAGCACTATTAGTCAAAGAAACAGATGATATTACGAACGGACATTGATAAAGTTCTTACTTTCCAGCTCTTACTGCGACCTTGAGAAAGCTGGGGTCTAATTCAATAGCCTTTATACAGTCTTCCAAGGCCTCCCTCATCCTCCCAAGAGACATTCGTGTGGCTGCACGGTTGCTATAGCAGAGCAAAAGTGGTTTAATGGAGCATCCTTCGATATTTGCATGTGAGGCAGAATTTATGCCCGTTGAATAAAGCTCTTCAGCTTTAGAAAATTTCCCAGCACGATAAGCCTGGTTTCCCCTGAAAGCATTGCATCCTTTAAACAATGGAAATGATTTCTTGTGTCCAATAACAGATTAATGGAAATGATATTCAAAAACCTTTGCAGCAAAACATAACAATTACCAAAATGTCTCCTATGTAACTGGTGAAGATTTCACCAAAACAAAAAATGATTTAATAGAAAGCAACAACGATGGAGGTGCTTAGGTATTTGATTACTATGAAATAAAATGTACCTGATTCGCCAGTGCTCACACAATTCATCCGATGCAGACTCTATAGGGCCTTGTTTTGAATTTTGTTTGTCAGCATCAAATACAAATTTCTCTTTGCTTTGACAAGATGGGGTTGCTTGACTCTGAACCTGTCCTGGACCCACATCTGAAACATTACGAGCAAGGGGAGAGGACTGTAATTCAGAAGAAGCAATTGAAGATTTTCGGCCTTGGGCTGTGCGATTTGAACCAACTTTCAACTTGTATTTTTTCTTGTATTGATTCCTTATGGCTGATAAACCATCTTGTACTGGCAACGAAGCAGAGAAACTAAATTTGCACTCACCATCAGATGGCCTTTCAGTATGTCCTATAAAATCTTCTCCATTTGGGATAACATCTTCTCTTTCCACTCCAGTAGCCATAGTTGCAAAGCCACCTGATGGTGCATTGTTACTAGAAGTATCTTGATAAGGTGAAAAATCCATGGGTGAACCACACCCAGGGGACTCATAATTTTTCCGAAAACTGCCTTCTTCAGACATATGGTCTTGCTTGGGCTTATGTCTTCTTTGTCTTAACTTTCCATTTGCCTTCTTCAATATTTTGCTCGTAGCTGATTTATGATTTGCACTAAATTCTAACATCTTATTTACTCCCAGAAATAAATTAGATGTCGGAAAAGAAAATTCAATATCTGGAGTGCTAAAGTCTGTACAAGATGACTCAAATCTAATGGGTGTGTTCATAAAGCTATTGCTGTCCTTCTCCGCTTTATTAATACCTTCATAAAAGTCACCATTTTTATGCTGAACACCAGTTCCAATCGACGAGAAAAAACATGAAGAAGACATTCTATTGGATTGGATGTTATTCTGCAATAAGCGATCCTCATCTGAAGCCTTCTTGTTCATAGTATGATTATCCTTTCCAAAAGCACCAGCAACAGAAAACCATGAATATGTCTGTTGACTGGATACTCCAGCCCTAGTTTCAGAATTTGCATTTTTCGTTTCACCAAATAACATGTCTGAAACATTTGGTCTACAAAAATCAGCAGGTTTTCCAGTATTTTCATGTGTATTTACCTTGTGGGCATTCCTTTTTGCATCAATTTCGTCATGCTTTTCAAGGTCATTGCCTTCTGCATTCCCAACCTTGAATGAATTCCAGGACATGGTATAAGGTCTTTCAGTTGAAAAAATAGACTCCCTTCCACTGCTTCCAAACATGAATACGTTACTAGTAGTGGCAGATGAATTGCTGCCACATTTTCTGCTCTTCTCAGCAACTGCTTCAGAACCATCAATGTTTAATCCCTTCATCTCATCCGAGAGTCCAAATAGAGGGCTCTGAAAATCAGTACCTAAACCACACCTACTTCCAAATTTTAAATTAGAGCATGTCCCGTCATTATCTCTGTGACCCATAAAACTATTGGAATCATCAGTTTGACCACTGTTCATGTTATTCAGTTCATCAACGGGCAAAGTAGTTCCTTCAGGATTCAAATTCTTCTTGCTTCTTATTCCTCCAATAACAAAACCACCATTGATATTGATGTTCTGAAAATCACTTCCACTATCTGTATTATCTTTAATACTGCTAGTAAAATTGCACATCCCTCCATTTTTGCCATTTGAGTTATTTTTCAAATCAGCACCTAATTTTGAATTATTACCATCAGCACCAAACACAAAACTATCACGATCTCTTGTCCTACTTACACTCGGAGTAGAAGGGAAACCAAAGCTAGAATGACCCACCCTTTCAGAATCCTCCCTGGATTTTGATTGAGCTTTACCACTAATATCGGGTATTGTTTTTCCAACATCCTTGCTTGATTCATTCTTCCCCACATTTCCACCACAGTCTTGCTCTTTTGGATCTAAACTATTTGAAGCATAACCGCTCTTACTAGCACGGAACACAAAACTTGCACTATTGACTTCCCCAAATCCATTGACACTCGATTGCAAGTCAGTATTATTTAACTCTTTTTTCTTCATCTTTTCTGGCTCGTACTTATCTGCACCAAACATAAATCCAAAGTTATCAGATTTCATAAACTCGTTAGCTCCTGATTGTCCTCCATTTACACTAGATTGTTTCTCTCCAAAATTTGTATTAGCACCATTCTTGTTAACACCAATCGCAGATACCTCACTTTCCAAGTTTGTATTTAACGTTGATCCATTCTTATTAGCACCAAACACAGGGCCTGTTTTTCCAGTCACCGGATTAAAAAATGAGCTATCTTTATTAGAGCCAAACACAAAATACCCATCATTCAGACTTATATTGGACTTCGAGTTATCTATATTTGTACCGAAAGAAGAATTTCCATTATGCAAATCGAAATTCGGTATTGAATTAATCTTATCAGCACCAAAAACAACACCCGTGCTACAAAATTCCCCAGGTACACTCCAACTGTCACTGCATTCCCCATTCTCCAAACCATCACTTTTTCCCATATTGATATCATTATTACCCCCAAACACAAAGCCTACGTAATTGCCAAACTTTGCGTTTCCATTACCAAGACCACTAAACCCACTAGAATTACTTCTAGAACCGTTACTTCTAGTAGCTTCACTTACTTGGCCTGAACTCTCAGAATGTGCCACATTAGACGAGTTAGAACTACTTTTCACTGCTTTTCCATTTTGAGAAGCACCCAGTTGCTTTTTCCTCATCTTCGTCATCCTCGGTTTTATCCGACTCGAAAAATTCGATCTCCCCGGACACGTGTTCTCGCACTCAAATCCACCAGCACCACTTAAACTATCAGAAAAATTGACACTTGCTGAAGATTTGGAGTCCCGATTATTCAACAAATCCGGGTTAGGGCTTTGAAAAGGGGGGAATGAGGCAGTCATCGGCGGCGACATTATATTGTTTCGGGTTCCGCAAGACAGTTAATTGCCGAACTAGGGTTTTGAGATTGGGGATCGCTCCAAACTTCAACCTCACTACTGTTCAACTTTGCTTATATTGAAATTGAAAACACAATCAAAAATTTGGAAAAAAGAGAGTCGTGGAGCAGAGGCTTTTGGCATGTGGGGTTTAGAATTTGGAAATTTATTCTTGATTTCAACCCTGAAATCGCCGATTTGGAAATTTTATATTGGTGGAATTTTTGCAATATCTTTGTAATTATTTTAATTAAAAAGCTTTTTAGATTATTTATTTTAATTATGTTAATTGACTAAAAAAATAAAAAATTGGAGTAAAGTTCTAGGAGCGAGATGGTGGGTTTCGAGACATTTGAACCGTTGTCAAGACCCAATCGATCAAAAGCTCGAAATAGTGCAATGACTCTTCTCTCTTCAATTTTGATCCTTAGCTCAAATGGATATGAATTAAATTGTAACATAATATCGTTCACGGTCGATCAAATAATTGTGTGTTGAGTTAAACGTCATTTCCTTTTAATTTTCAAACTTTTTCACCTAATAGTATTACCTTTTCATCCCAGTCATTGAAACATGGCCTTTGGATGAATGATCACATCCTAGGCCGTAAATACTGCATTTCCTCGCCTCAAGTTCCGAAACTTCTTTCCATCTTATTTTCTCAAAATTATTTTATTTGACGAAAACGAGCTAGCTTACTTTTTCGTATCATGAGAGGTTGTAGTGTTGATACATAGTTATGAAATCGTTTATATCATGAGAGAAAATTGCTCGAGAACTTCAACACTAGAGGAACACGATTTGTTTTAAAGACACAATGTAACAATGTTGTCAATTTACTTTATCGATTGTGATACATATACATAATAGGGCTATGTTTGATAGCATTTAAATTTAAAAAAATAAATTCTACATACTTATTTCCAACTAAACATTCACGTAATAAAATATTTTGTATGTAAGTCCAAAACTTTTCTCTAATTTTTAATCACATATTCTCTAAAAAATCACTATTCAAAACATTGCTTTTGGTAAATAATGGCCACCAAAAAGGGACTAAATTTACGTAATGGCTTATATATACATGATGGTAAGATATAATTGGGTTATAATTTCTTCAACCAAATTTTTTTTAAAAAAGTCAAAAAAAAAATCATTTTTGACACCTCATTTGTATGTAAATCATTGTGTAACTGCTTATCTAAAAGTATCATTATTCTTATTTTATTTAGTTATGTATTAATTTGAGAGTATTCATATCATAGTATTATATGCAAAACATGTTAGGATGGGGGGTTTTGATGTATGATATTCATTTCGAGTGACTTGTTGCTTAAATTGGTTTTACGGTTAAGCGTGAAGAGTCTCGTTGTATTAATATATACATATATATTCCAAACAACTTGTTGTGCGTGATTTCTTGGGTTGTTTCTCATCCATGATTGTAAACAACAATGTAGTGGAACTTGTTACTTACTCGGATATATTTTCCTAGTTTCCTTTTTCATATAAAGAGTCAAATGCAGACAGGGTAGAGGGAATGCTTGCTTGGTGCACTAAAGAAGAAAACCATAAACAAAATTTTGTGTGTAACTTAGGGGTTGTTCTCTTTGTGTTTCAGTTTTGAGTTTTAAATTCATTTTGTGTTTTGTGTTTTGAGTGTCTATTTTGAAATTGTTAAAAATACGTTCTTTTTATCATTCTGAAAAATTGTTTTTCAAAACATAAAAATGGAAAACGCGCTTACTTTGAAATTTTGAGAATATATTTTTAATAATATTTTATTCAATAAATCTGATTATCCAATAAATTTTAATAGTTTAATGTTAATATAGTATTAAATAACTTATACATTTTAAAATTGGTGAATTTTGAAATATTTTTTTCCAGATATAAAAAATACAACCTAAATTAAATTTGACAAATCATTGTTTTTGTCCTTGTACGTAATTTGTGACAAAAATTAACTTACATTAAGTCATAACCAAACCTAATCAAATTACAAAAAAATGGGAGCACTAATCTCATATTGACATGGTAATAAATATTTTGAAATCAATCTTATCGAGTTCATATTCATTCTCACAATTCTTGCCAAATATAATTTTGATCGTCTAAACAAGATGACTATCATTAGTGATAATAACATTACTCCTCAATTATAAATAAACCACTTACAAGTAAAAAAGCAACATAAGCACACAGATTTTCCCCTTCCATTATAGTTTATTCATGGGATATTTGAACTCCATTTCTTTTTACGAAATTATATTTTGAAATAGTATTTTAATATAAAATGTAGGGTTAAGAAATAAGGAAAAAATTTGAATTTGTGTGTAATTTTTTTTTCAAAAAATGTGACTGAAAATAAAAAATAAAAAAAGTGTTTTTGAAATAATAAGGAACAAACAATGGCTAAATAAGACTGTTTATTCTTAAACAAGTCAATCATTATCTCATTTATATTGATATGCCTTTTCACGAGTAAATTTGAAGAGTAGAATCGACATAATTAATAGAGTCAAGCCAAAGTAACGAATAGACCAAAACAGTTTCGACTTTAGTTATAGTACATCCATACAATTAAAAAACATTTCGGTACAAAAATACAAAGTTTCAATAATAAAGAAATTTATTAAACTGGTTGCTTTGTTCTCTATGTACAAAAGATTTTCAATCTGCTCGTTGTTTTCACCTCTGTTTTGTCTTTCAAGATTTGAATCAACTATGCACAACTTCAAAAAACAACATTCTACACAAGGTTAAAACCTGAATCAAAAAGGAAAAAAATGAGACATTCTATGTTGAAACTGGACATATATTTGCAAATCTCACTTACCATTTGTGCAAGGACAAACAGGTCGATCCAATTCTCAGAGTGCTTTTGTGGTTTGCACTTGCTGATGACGAGCATCAACAGGAAAGAGCAACGAGACTTTCATTCTTGAGCGCAGGACGAATGAAGACAGAAATCGATATCCTCAACCATTTCAATAGTTCATCAAATCATTTTTTTTTTTGTAAATTAGATAATTAACTGAACTCGGATATCCTAGTAAGCTTAAGGATTTTAACATATAGCAATTATTATCCCTGCATTTTCATCCTTGTTAGCTATTAGCTGCCATTAGAGCTTTCGAGTCTAGGTCAGCTTCCTAGTGTAAGGCGCCAGAGTTCACACAACTTCTTAAATTCTGAGCATTTTTCTCTGATAAGAGATATAGTTGTGATTTCCACAGATCAATAATCAACTCTATTACTAGCTACAATTCTAGTTGCACCAAAAACCTATATGGTCAATTAAACCTGGGAATGATCGTTGGAATCATTTCTTGGGAAACTAAACCAACATAAAGAAATATCTTTTTTTTTTTCATTTTTTTGTGAGTAATACATGTAATGAGAGAATCAACTCGTACTTTTGAAGGAAATTTGCCCGCTAAATTGCAAGAGAAAAGTGCACAAAAAGTTTGCTAGGTTTCAATTTATTCAAGAAAAGTTGAAAAGAAATAAAGAAAGGGTAAAAATGAAGGGGAAGAGATAACAACTATATTTAGATATACAAATTTAAAGCAGAGATAAAAACTGTCTGGATTTAAATGGACAGAATGCAGGGCCATAAAAAAGGATAATAACTGAAATTCGAACTAGATCCAGACAGAATAGAGTTCTTGGATAATTATCAGCATATTTAGCTACCTACCTTTTCAGAATGCATCTTCATAGTTCATAGGAATCTCATTAGCAGTATATGTATATGAATAGTTAACCATTACCCTTCGTTCGAAATTCGAAATCAAAATAGTATATACTAACAAATTAAACCCACTTTTAACTAAGCAAAATGATGGCAGTGAACACTTGCTCAGAGGCATTTAAAATTGCAATCAAAATAAATGCTAGCTGCAAATCTGCACGATCCGGATAAATAACAATCTTTACATCCCAACTTCAAAATAAAGAATTTCTCCAAGAAATTATAAAATATCACTGTCATATTTATTTATTTATTAAATGCATTCAGAAGTTATAATAAAAAACCAAAACCAAAGAGAAAAGATGCGGAATGAGTGGGAATGAAGCAAGCAGTAAACTTTATCCTCTACCTGTAACAATGGCCCACTTGAACTCACTTCAGAATTGAAATCCAGAATTGAAGAGACGGTGTAGTGGGTTCTCCCATAATTCAAACATTTTGAAAATATTGAATCAAAACGTTGAAAGTACACACGTCTTGGTTTGGTGATGAATGTTTGGAAAGTCGGCAGAGATTGGCCCAAATAAAGGAGTCAATCAGATTACTTCATTGAATGGGAAATTAAACGTGACTTGAAGAAGAGAAATTAATGAAGACACGGAAACTAAACACATCACACTGATCTGATTGAAGAAGAACAATTAATGAAGACAATTCACAGATAAACATGTTAATTTTACCTGATTTTGAGGCTATGGGTAAGTGGTAGGATCAACAGGTCGCGCCATAGTTTTGACAGGCGGCGGAGGAGCGGGACCAATACACGGGACATGCATTGGAGGTGGAAAGGCGTCGAGAAATTGGAGGTGAACCGGCGTCGGAAAAGCTCCCTTACGGAAGCGGTAGGAGATGTGGGTTTAGGGGGAGAAGAAAATGTAAACCATGAGGAAGGAAGGAAGTTCGGTGACTGGAGACGGGGGGAGAGAGGATAAGTTAGAAAATGGCGTTTCCCGTGTTTTCTAAAGTTACCTTGTTTTCTACTGAAAATGGCCAAAACGTGTTTTTGGATGTTTTGTATTTTTAGTACAAATTATTTTTTGTTTTAAAAAATTCATTTTCAAAAACAAGAAAGGAACGCGTTTTCATTGTTTGGAAAATCGAAAACGAAAACAACAAAGAGAACATAGCCTTAGACTCCCTCTGATCAGCTGGACCTATATTAGCACAAGAACTGCTTCCCTGGTACCTTTTTGCCTTTTCCATTCGCCCGTGGCTGAGAAGGCCACTGGCCTGGCTTTTAAACCACGTTGAGGAAGCAGTGAGGGATATATATATATCCCCTTGACAAACATAAAAGGACTCTGATCAAACTCCCGGCCTAAAATGCCTTTCAAAAATCATAATTACTGTTATAGCATATACTCCCATGCTCTAAATAATCTGATCATAATGTTGCGAAAGCACCTTTTCTCTGTACATTTTAGTGAAATGTTCGAACTAGCAACTACATGTATGTTGCTACATTGCTAAGACCACAGGTACAAAATTTCCCCATATGCTAACTCTAGAGGTCTTATGAAAAATTTATGTGCCTTGAGTCTCGATATACTAAGTTCTTTTTTATCTTTGAGGTCCTTGTTGTCTGAAGGCCTTTGCTTTCTGGAAAATATCTTGACCTGGAGCTAGGATTGCCAGAGGGTCGTAGGTAGATTTGTGCTGAGAAAAGACTTCCCATTGAGTGCCAAAGTGAGCTTTCCACTCTTTCTGAGTGCTATAATGGGCCAAATATTGTTTCACCCCAAGACGGGACCCTTCACAAAAGCGTAGAATTCTTTTGTTTCGTGTTAAAATATGTTCTAACCCGTCTTTTCCGGTAGATGATGGTATTGCAGATGATAAAAATGCCACTAGGTAGAAAACATCCTCGTCTGGTGTAACCATGGATGTCCTATTTCTCCAACTATGATACAACATGTTGAAACAAAAAATTAGGTAACATATAGGAAAATAGAATTCTTTGCTGTAAGGAGGTTGGAGTGGTACCTTGATTTGTTCACTGGGTAAATAAGTACAGGACCGTTGCTGGTATCTGCAAGAATATTTCCGAAGACTTCTTGAGCAAACTCGTGAATCCCGCTTCTAGGGATAAGAAGATTTAACCAGGGGTGAGGAACTTCCCATAAACCTTTTTCCCTGAGTTTTATTTCAGAGGCGTGCACTCTATCCAGGAAATCTACATAAGAGACTTCTGACAGAAAGAGTGTGCACTGAATGTAATTCAGTTCTGATAAGAGGGTGTCAACGTTCTGTGTATGAGAAACATAGATGAAAAAATGAGCGCACGAAGCGTTGAAATGATCCAAAGGAGGATTGTTAAATGTCCCACCTGATTAACAAGATCAGAATTGCCTGGATCAAAATATTTGGCAACTTCAAGGCAGTATAGAATTTTTCCTTCTGAATTGAATTGGTTGGCTTGAAGTGGGTCTTTGGCATTGAATGAGGATCTCCAATTGTTTAGTAATCCGGTTCGATTTATTATGACAAACCCTTCTATATA
The DNA here is from genome assembly GCA_019097785.1 of Fraxinus excelsior. Taxonomy (NCBI): domain Eukaryota; kingdom Viridiplantae; phylum Streptophyta; class Magnoliopsida; order Lamiales; family Oleaceae; genus Fraxinus; species Fraxinus excelsior. Next base: position 1,375,522 of record CM032630.1, read on the forward strand.
ATCGAAAGACATTTCTGAAGATATTAGATGCTCCTGGTCCTTGGAAAATATAGAGAAGTCTAGATACAGTACTCTGATCCATTTGACCTGTGAGAAGACATAGCTTATGTTATCATTTTGATTTTCTTTTTTGTAACTTCAATCCTGTTTATAAGCTAGTAAAAATTAATGACCATTTTGGGTGCAGGTTCTAGAGCAATTCTAGCCCGGGTGATTATGCCGAATTGTCCCAGTCCTCCAAGTACACCATAGAATAGGTCAGTATTCTGCTCTTCTGAACATGTTACTACATCTCCCTTGCCTGCAGAAAAGAGAACGAATAAGATTAAAATATTTATCTTCACTTCTAATTGTTATGTTCTAATGGGCACGTTGATATGTATTATTGGACAAGACTCGACAACATTCTCTTCCTTAATACTTCCTCCAATGTCTATTTCACCTTATCCAACGTGCAAAAAGAGCAAGTTTGGCACGCAGTATTCAAACATGATTGGATAGTTTAATGAACAAGATTTTAGCTTTTTATCAAATATAGCAAGAGTGCGTCCTACCATAGAAGCACTTCATAAATTCAATATAGATGAAACAGATGAAATTCTTATGCAAAACAAGATCAAACGAGTTCGAACGAACCTTCAATGTAGAGAAAAAAAAAAGCTCTTTACCTTTACTATATGATCACCTAGGAATTCTTCTTTTATGTGATACTTCAAATTTGAGAGAAAATTCTTTGCATGAACTGATGACAAACCTGTGACAACCTGTAGTTGGTAAACATTATTGATCTGGGGACCATGTCGGAAAGCTTGCCCACTGATTCCCGCATTTGATAAAGTCCCTCCAACAGTGAGATGAAGATAATCTGTCCATGACTTTGGCGCTAGCCCGCGTTTAAGGCTCTCATGCAAAATATTTATCCAAAGTTCACCAGCAGAAACATCAACATAGGGCGGTTCCTCAGCGTGAAAACTCATTTCTGGTTCCCGAAGCGATTCCATATTGATAACCACTCCTTGGTAGGCCTGTGCCTGTCCTGCCAGGGAGTGGCCATGGCCTCGGGCAGCAACCGTTAGCTCTGAAGAGGTACCCATCTCGAAAACATATTTTATGGTTGAGGAAATATCAGAAACCGATTTTGGGTATAAAACTGCTGATGGCATGAAATGGTATATATTCCCAAAATCTTTTGCTGCATGTTCATTCTTTTCAAAACTTAAGTGCCCATTAAGGGCCATATCTGCTAATGATGAATGTAAGATTGGTGAAAGAAGGTTATTTCTGCTGATTGTAAAACTAACTAAGAAGACCATTAGAAATCTCAGGACCATAGTGTATTGTTTGTGTAAACAATGAAATCGAGAGTTCTTCACGCAGTTGAGCCTTGAGATCTGCGAAAAGTCGAATAAAGGGCTGAAGAATATAGCCTCAAGAAAATGAGTAATGGGGAAGAGAATTTAAAGGGAAGGATTGGATTATTTATTTGCTATATCAACAGGAGTTCACAATGAAAGTGCATTTATTCAGGATTTTCTTAGCTAATCCTTTTTGTTTGTGAGAATAGGTCCAAGAAAGGGTTGATTTTACAGCACTCAGAAGAACCACCAGTTTGTCCACATTTGTTTAACTTTTATAATGACCTCATTTCTGGCCGAAGTTGAATCTATATGTCGTGTGAATACACTATTTTCTGATACTACAAATTGAATTCTAATTTTAGGGTCCCACCAAGTTAGCGATGTCAAAAAAACCCGCCTCGCCCCATCCCGAATGAGGCAAAAAAAACCCGCCCCGCTTTGGGTCATGGGGAGGGGTGATGGTGCCCCACCTCGAACTTGCCTCGTGAAAAATAAAAAATAATAATTAACGACAAATTAAAAAAAATACTAGTTAATTGAAATTTTTTGAAAAAAATAAACGGGGCAAGCCCATGCCCCCTACCTGCCCCCGCCCTGAATCCGCCCAGTTGCCATCTCTACACCGAGTTACTAATTATACGTGTGGGTGTTAAACAACTCCATCAAAAAATCTTAAGATGTTATAAAGAAGAGCGAGTAGCATTTATTTGTTCGTATATCTTCAAGATGAACCTTCATGTATGATTTGAATTCAATGTTTTATAAATGAGTGATAGCGTACATTTGACTGCTATAACGATATCGAGATAAAACTATTTGAAATGCGATAAACTTTTACTCTTAGTTTAAATTTTTTTTCTTCAAATGTCTAGAGAGCATTGATTTGATTCACACAACAATTCTCGATATTTTACGGAGTTTGTGTCGAGATGGAATGGATTGAATCTAATTTTCACGTGGGATTGCTAAAATGACCTTTTTTTCCATTTGTTGCACAAGCTAGCGTCAGATTTCCACCAAATGTAAGTTCAAAAGTAACCTAATCTGCCTAATTTTTGTTCTTTTCTTGCTTTGTTACTTTCCAAGGAAAGAAAAAAAAAATCAATTTCTTCTTCAATAGGTTAGATTTTAACAAAAACCATCTTTGATCATCATCTTGCGTGTATATTTGAACGTGGTACATTTACCTAGTCTGATGATATCGAGATAAAACTGTTAGAAATGCGATAAATTTTTACTCTCGTTCACTTAGTTTAAATCTTTGACGAGTAATTGATTTTGATGACCCAAAATGAGATGTTTTTTGTTTTCTTCGGCTGTGTTTTAGTCCTCTAAGTCTTAATTACCATCGTTTTTCTTGTTGGGTTCTTTAGTTCCCTGCTTAGATCGTGTCTTGCAGTGCTTTTAAAAGCTTGTAAGCTATTAAATTATTGAGATGTGTAGATAATAAGTGGACATTAAGTTGCAGATAGTACGAAATGTGTAAATAATAAATATGTTCGTCCAACTTAAAAAAATAGAACTCTGCCAAACATGCACTTATTTACTTCGTATATAACTTAACGAGTGTATGTATAAAATTATAAGTTACTAAATTTATAATGTAATAGAAATGAGCGATGAAAAAGTGTATAGTAATTGTGAATTTTACGAAATGTGTAGTTAAAATTAATGTATTTTGAAAAGTATTACTTTTAATGTAAGCTTAATGGACCTTGCAAAAGATGGTGTTGAGATTCTTGTACTTTCAAAAGATATGATTTCATATCTTAGGAAATTATATGACAAGAATGCATTTATATTTGGGCATCGTTCTACAAATTTAAGAGCTGTTTGGTACACATTAAAATTTTCGTTCTCATTCTTTTACTCATTTTCAACCACATTTTCTTCAATAAAATAATATTTTCCATCACAGCAATAAATTTTCCTTCTTTTTTAACCACACATTCTCCACAATCTACTATTTCAGAATACATTCTTCCAAAACAATGTGGCTCAAACACACCCTTAGCTAATTTTATCTAATATTATAATTTGCAACTCGGACTTTCTCTTGTGTCAACACGGTTCATCGGATGTCGATGAGGGGAAGAACTAGCAACATTTTTATTTTCGACTTCATCGGTACATACACGAATATAGATCAAGATGGCCGTAGGATTATGACTCAAACAATTCAACATTTTCATTTTGAATAAAGAGCCGTTTATTTAGAAACTATGTACACAAATGACAAATACTTTTTAACAATATCGTACCCAACAAGTTATACTTTAAAAACTAAAAATGAAAATGTAACTATTGACTTCGTGCATATACTTATATACATAGTAAAGAATGACTTGAGATCGGACTCTAAATGTTTTGTGGTGTGAGAAAGTCCAAGTGGACATCAAAAAATAATAGTATATATTATTATATTTGTAATTCTTTAAGCCGACCATCATCATTAAACCCAATAATGGACCAATTATAATATATAAAGCCTAAGAGGCTTGTCTAGAAACTAGCAAGTGACATCTCGATTTGCTTTAAAAGTCCTAGATTCCTAGCACTAAAATAGACCAATATGATTTCCTCCAAACGTTGTTTTCTAACAAATAAATGTGTATTTAATATGCTTTTGTATGTTGTTGTCAAGTTCAAACATGTACAAAAGCGCGAGTCTATTTGAATCTATGAAAAACGTGTCATAACTAGTTAAGTCATCTTTGTAAAACTATTGAGATTTTCTCGCAGCACTTTTGTGATCCATTCAACCATTTATGCATTATATTTCCTGGGCCATGCTACGGGTACATCACACTTGACATAAGGGTGTCCATAAAGGACACTCGGCGCCTCCCTATTGGTGGGGTGCCTGGGCCCCACAGACACCCCCACCAATAGGGGGGCGTCGGGTGTCCATTATGGACACTCTGATGTCAAGTGTGATGTACAAGAAGATTAATCTATATTTCCTTCAATTCTATGTGTTTCATTAATAGTCGAACCTACATATCTGAAACTATAATTTGTTAGGACAGCACTATCCTCTATAGTAAGGCACGACCCAAGCATAAAGGTAAGATAGTAAGGCACGACTTTTATGCAAGTCTATAGTTTTTGAAACCAAGTTGTCATGTTGCAAGACATGTTTATGGTCCATTTTTGTTTGTTTAGAGGCAAGCAATGCTTAGAGTACTTCAAGAGACTCTTTAAACGTGAAAAACTCTTTATTTTAAAGAGTCAATATTTAAAATCATGTTCCAATAGACTCTTTAAATTAACATTTTAATTTAGAGAGTGGATTTGACTCTCCAAATTTGGAGAGCCAAACTCACTCTCTATAATTAAATGCATTCAAAGTGTTTCAATTTTCAATGTAGGAAAATAACAAAATAATCTAAAGAAAAGCTAGTTAAAATAAAAGATAAAGAAAAATAATAAATATATTTTGGGAGTAGTAAAATTAGGTGTTAAATACAAAGAGGTTGTTGTACTTCAAAATTTTAACTCTCTAAATTTATAAATATTCTTCAAATGATAGTATATGTTCTTTAAAAATAGAGAGTATCTTGGAGATGCTCTTATAACTGTCATTTCTCATTATCTTTTTCCCGTTTTAGAATATAATTAATGTCAATCCTCTTGAGTGCATTCATGCCAATTTTAGAATGGAACACTTGTTTCATTATTCTTTACGACGAAATCTAACATATATATGCAACTTTTAACTATTATATATTATTCTTGTTTTTGGATCTTTCTCGTTTTCGTTTGATTTGTGCTTTGTTTTGCGAGATATGGAAACATATTATTACGTATAGAAAAAAAAAATTGTAAAGACAATGCTTAATATCCACTACTCGAAGATTTGTATTGGATCGCAACTCTAGACAACATTATGCCCCTATTTGACAACTATTATTTGGGGAAGATTGAGTTTTAAATAATGATTTTAAAGAGAATGTATAGTTAAAAAGTATGAAAACGTTTTGGATTTACGCACAAAATATTCTACTGTGTGAAAATAATGGTTATCAAACATGGCTATCATTTCATTTAATTAAGGTTAACCACAACTTTGTCGTGATACAATGTTTGATTCTGCCCAAAATCTCTTCAAAATGGGGGGTCAATTTAAAGTATCATTGTTCGCCAATTTTCATTTTGTCGGTGCATCAACCTCTTGATACGAGCTAATTTGACTGAACATGATTAAAGAAGCGCAATATATAACAAAATTCATATGTGAGTTGTCATATTTAGTAACAAGTGTATTTACACACTTAGTCGGAGCTTTATATAATAACATTTTGTAATTCTTTTGATGAAATATAGTCTAATTTGTGTTATATTGTGTCTAATAGGTAAAACTCATGATTTGATAAAAATTGGAAAAACAAGCGAAAAATAGAGAAAATGTGTGAAATAAAAACTATGGGGACTAAAATGCAATAATTAAATAGTTGTGCCGGACTACAAGACGGTGATTAAAGAATGTCGAGGGTCAATTGGAGGTAAAGAGAAGTCAACGAGATGAAAAAATTGTCGAAAAGGACCAAAATACAAATTTGAGAAAGTTCAAGGACCAATTTCAATTTAGTCCAAAAATGACAATACCATGAGTATACATAGGCTTGCAGACCATGTGTACACTCAACTTATTTTGGTTGACTGGGGCTATTTGGAATCTATTGTGTTTACACACCAAATGAACCATGCGTACGTATGGTTCAAATTTCAAAAAATATTTGTGCTTTCTTATTTTGTTTTGGAAACTATTGGTATGCAATCTTTTAGCACTATATATATATATATATATTGTAAGCCGCCCAAAACGAGGTGGGTTGGGCTCCCTTAAACCTAAAATTCACATATTCTATATATTTTGGAGGTGAAAAACTAGGTGCTATCATCAATTAAAGGTAAATTATACAAGTGTATTGAAAACCTTTAATCTAAAGTCAAAATTCCGGCCAAGAAATTGAATTTCTCCATTTTCTTCATTATTTATCAATCCGGGTGATGTCTTTTCAATATTTATTGTATAGTTTAATAATTAAAATGGTTGGCTAGGTTTTTCAATTGTATAGGATGAATGTTTCAACCATATTTTCATTTATTTCAATTCAAAACTTTAATTTAGGAATTTCGTGTTATTGTTTGATTGATTTTACACACTCATTACACTACTTATTGCTTAATCGCAAATTAAGTAGTTTGTTGCTTGTTGTAGTGTAAGAATACTCACAATGAATTCAGAAAGCACTAAGATTAACGGGTGTAGTTAGAATTATGAATAATCTCTCTTACACATGCAATTTTATTGATAATCATGCATGATTTTTATATTAATTCGAACTAAAAATAGGATCGTCTTGTATAAGTCATATGTTGACGTATCTTGGAAAAGAGCATTTGATATATTAATTTTATGGGTTATAAAAATGCATGAATTGAATAGAATAATTATTGAGAATTGAAGTAGATGAAAATAAGGGGATACATGAATCCAATACAAGCATTTACATTAGATTTTAATAACTTTTTATCATTTTCTTCAAGTATAATTAGAATAAATAACAAACAAGTCACGACTCTTTTTATATCACCACACTTTGAATTTAATAATAGCTATTGAATTACAAATTAAATCTTATTCCTAGTAGGAACAATATTCTTGACTGACAAATCTTATTATTTGTACAACGATCATGTACGCTTGCGAGTTTCACGCAAACATTTAGCCTATTGCAAACCAAATATATCGGTTTTGTGTGTTAGGTACAATTTATAAACTATACATTATTATAGAAATTATTATTTTTCTATGTGATTCTTAATCAAATTGTCTAATCTAATGCCCAATATCCACTACTCGAAAGATTTGTGTCGAATCATAACACTAGACAACATTATATCTGAACAAGATTAAAGAAGTGCATTATATAACAAAATTCATGTGTGAGTTGTCGTGTTTAGCCTACTGCAAACCAACCGTATCGTTTTTGTGTGTTAGGTACGTTTATAAACTAGATGATATGATAGAAATTATTTTTTCTTCATGATTCTTAATCAAACTGTATAGTCTATCTTAATAAATCAAAATATTACTCCATCCGTCCTATAAAAATAGTCGTATTTCCCTTTTTCATACAAATTAAGAAAATTTAGTTAATATAGTTAAAATAATAAATTTTCACTATTATTTTTCCTAATATACCCCTACATTAATGTAATCAATATTCAAGTTAATTAAATTATGCATTCAATATTCAAGATAATTGAAATATTTTTGGTGATAGCCTAAGAATAACTAACCAAGAGAAAGTGTGAATTGATTTTTACAAATTTTTCGAAAAATTAATCTAAATTCAAGCAAGTAATGACTAAATAGATTAATTTAAATAATAAGCACAAATATAAAAGCAATAAATAAAAAGGAGGGAGGATGCAAACAATATAATTGTGGATGTTCGTTTCAATGCAATGATCTACGTCCTCGTTAGCAAGCCCTCTGACACGAGTAGGGGTGGCAAACAAGCCGACTCGGCTTGGCTCGTTGCCCACGAGCTCGAGCTTGTGGCTCGTTGCTCGTGGGCGAGCTCGTACTGTAGCTAACCAAGCTACTCGGGCTCGCCTTTTATGAATTTTTTTAAATAACTATCATTCTAAAAAAAATTTAGACGAGCCGCTCATGCTAGAGCTCATTTTTTGACTAGTCGGAGCGGCTCGTAGGCTGCTACAATACGAGCCAAGCGGTCGAGCCGACGAGCCGCTCGACTCGATTGCCACCACTGCCTTTTCACAATGTTGAATGATTTATGGTATAATCCAACCACTCACAACGTTTCCAATGACTTTCAAACAAGAAGTACCAATCCTTATACAATATTAAACTTTATAAGAGCAACATGACTCACTATCGAGCTTTAATGTGACATCAACACGACTCACATTAATGTGTTTTACGAGGACCTCAATATGACTCACACGATAACTTACAACAAGGAGTATCGATCCTTATATAATATTAAGTTTTACGAGATTTCAACACGACCCACACTTTATCAAAGTGATTTTACGATGAAGTTTTTCTCTTGATAAATAATACACACAAGTTAAGTACTAAGAGAGACTAACACTTCAATAAATTACAACAAATGATAGCTCAAATGTTAAATGGAAAACTTTTAATGCACAAAATTGTTTTTAATGTATAGAAGGATCTTGAGCTTATGCATTCATTATTAAATATCAAAGTATTAGTACATTTACATTTTATCTAAGAAATCAAATTTTTGATTTTGTTTCGAAGTTTGACTCTTAAGTTCTTGAATGTGTGACTTCGATCTTGACTTCCTTCGTGAATCTGATTGTGATGATAATCATCGATCAATTTTTCATCTTGTGCCTTGAAAAACTATAATCACTTGAATTCAACTTGTTAGTGAATAAGATTAACTTATATGTTATAATCAAAACTCTAAATTTATAATCAATCATATATCAACATTTGGTACTAGTCATTGTCTAATGCAAGAATCAATGTAATTAACATTTTAAAGTCATTCAATACAAGTACAAATATATAAATGTCATGGAAGATGATTTTCTTTTTTTTTAATTTAATGTTCCAACTATAATTGAATAATGAAGTGGTTTATATTTGAAATAACGAAACACATTAAATATGGACTTATTAGGAAATTAATATATTAACTACATTTTCAAATAAGAAATATGACTATAATTTGGGATAAACAAAAAAAAAAAGAAAAATATGACTATATTTATGGGATGAATGGAGTAATATTTTTAGTTATTTAACAAAATTATATTCATTTGCTACTAAAAAAAAGTCTTGGTACACAATAATTGCACTTGCACTTCGTGAACCCATGAAGTTAGTAGCTTTTGATTGGCTGCACAAATGTCGATTTCAAATCAATTTGATTTGTTGAGTTGGATAAAAAGTAGATGTATATCTTATCATTACTTTTTTGGATTACGCTTTGTACACTCCATCCTTAGACAATTTGACGTGTTACAAAAAAAATTAGTTGAAAAATTTTGTCTTCTTTACCGTCCAATTAAATGATACAATGTGATAGGCTGTAAGAAATAATGTAAGATATGATGTACAACAAACACGATTGTACTTTTTGTACAATCTCGTTTAATATCTTACATCTTTTTTGAGGACTTTCCTGTATATACAGACTACACACAACGTTTGGGAGGAGGGGGAGGGGGAGGCGGGTGTATACTACATGCGAGTTGGAATTCAAAAATCTGGTCAAATTCTGGCAAAAATTCCCTGCACTTGAATCATTTTTCTCTTTTTGAACATTTCTGTACAATTTCTGTACAATATCATGCATTTTCGTCAAATTGCATACAATTTCATACATTTTTTAAAATATGTGTTGATAGTCCAAAAATGTTTGGCAAAACCGTGTAATTGTCACGTGAAGGCCAATTGTTTTTTCAAATCCAGCTTTGGTAGAGTTTGATTTACTGAACCATGATGTTGTCATTCCTCATCTTTTTCTTATCATATAACATAGTCGAAGATGGTAATCATATAGATTGAATGAATGGTTTTCACGAAAGTATATTTCGAATTAAAATTACCATAAGTATACGATTCGTTAACAAGTAATAAAGTAGATTTTGAGTCCAAATATCGTCCCACAAAAATTGATTACTTCAATTTTAATTATTGTGACTTTAACCGAAACAGGAATAATATGATGTGTTTATTTGTGGCAAAATTATGAATAAATTAATCTACTTATACAATTATGAGTAAATTAATTAAACTAAATACAAATTAATTTGCTTAATAAATGACAAGTGCACTAGGATCCCCGAATTCTCATGCAATAATAATTTTAAATCTTAATTCTACACTTTGACATCACGATTAAATTTTGACGAATCAATATTCTTATTTTATTTAACAATCTCTCTTGAGTAAGGTTAAATATAATCTCATATATGACCCACATATATATCTATGACGGATGCTAACATACAAGAGTGCAAGAATTTTTATGAACACTTAAAAATTCACATAAAATATATTGATATATTTCTATTCCCTATCGGACCCTATAATAATGTACACAATGTCGATCATATTTCCCTTCTTTCGAATAGACATAAAATATGTCACAACATTCACAAAATCGCCTACACAATAATTGAGGAGAACATAAACTCATATAAATCATTTAATATCCAAAATGTATTTTCAATGTCAAGTATGTAAAACTAAATATTAAAAATTCATATTATACGATTCATCATTCAACTAGTACAAAGAAATATAGTCTAACTTATTGTGAAGAAGAAATCAAAAGATATAAATGTTGTTCATCATCCGAAAATTCTTGAATTCAATTTTCAACCTTTTGGATTAGATCTTGATGTGTTATTTGCCTTCTTTTGCAATTAATTCTCCATACTCTAATTATTTTTTGAGAGTTGGTATTTATATCCCTATAAATAATCCCAAAAGATCTCCAAAAATCGTACATATAATGGCCCAAACGGAAGTTTTCTTGTTAATTGAATTCTAAAGGAAATAAAAAAAAAAAAAAAAATTCCCGACTTGGCCGGGCGGACGCCCAATAATAAATGGCGCGACTGTCCAGGTACATCAAGCAGCCCTTGTAACTGAGGTTAAGGTCTGGGCGGCTTCTCGATTTATATAACTGGGCAGTTGCCCCGATAATATTTTTTTTTCGAATTTTCCTTTTATCCATTTTCTTCATTCTTTCTTCTATCTTGGTCCTCCCCCATCAAATTACTTCAATTTTAAAGCTTAAACTTTTACTTAAATACATATTAGTCCCCAAACTTCAATCCATTGATCAATTGATCCTTCTTTCTTTTTCAATTACTTAGAAACGAGTCCAAAATTGAAATAAGATAAAATTATTGAATACAAGTAAAGTTCAATACTAAAATGAAGCAAAAACTTTGTAATGTGACCCGATAAGTAAACAAAAATGCACTTATCAATCGGTATTTGTTAGTACAGTGTGAATTTTATATATATATATTAGAAATCCAAATTTTAATAAATTTAGTTCTCTAGTATATAGTATTCGTACAAAATTAGACAAAATGAAAATAATAACTAAACATGAAATACATCGATATAATATATGTTAATCTCCAACTTTCATCGGTGGGAGAAACTTTGTACATCATGAAGATTGGAATTCCGTTGTTGACAAGCTTGAATATGTACATGTGATCTATTTGAAGTTCTTTTCTATAATATAAGCTGATGACCCTACAGTTAAATGTTGGATGTTACCATTTCTACTAAGATTTGTTTGAACTGGCCAATTCCAGTGTGAACGATTATGCATTTGGATATTCTGGATAAGTTTTTGTAGATGTAATCGAGCGAACTTCTGGGTACATTCTACAAGATAAATTGATCAAGTTATAAATAGGAAAATTTAGAATGACAATGAATAAGGCAGGAAGGTAAGAATCATATATTTTAGATAAGATTTAATTTAAAGAGAAGCTTACAATTCTTCGATAACTATTTCGATGAGCTTGTAACGTCACTTGAAAAATAGGGTTGCTATCAGGTTAAATTCATCAAGAAAAGGCCAAAATTTATATCTCATGCAAGAGGAAAAAGAGTATAACTTATGAAGGAGTAAATTTTTTAACCTAATATATTATATTTTACCAATTCAGTTATTGAATACTTTGTGCATAAATGAGAATATAGACAAAGAGAAACAATGTATTTGTTACAGATACTCCTTAGCACATATGTAGGAAATATTCAATGCCTACAAACTTGTAGTTATTTAATCCAAGAATTAACAAAGTCAAGTATTTTGAATAATAAATTACAAGAGCTGATGGTTTTACTTCATTTATTCCCAACATTCATTAACATATCTTTACAAGGAGAGAAGAAATGAAAGCATCACAATGACATTTTATTAGATGTTTGTCAAATCATTATAATTTAATATATCTACTTTAGAAAAGAGTAAAAGAACACCAATAAGAAAAAAGAGACAAGACATCACCACCTATTAGAAAATAGCGCAAGTCATTTTTCGAATATTGGGTCAATACCAAGAAATGGACCATTGCAAGATAAAATCAACTCAAGAACTACAGCAAAAGAATTTCTTACTCACAATAGTGATTCCATTTGTGATTCTTCAAATCAATTTCCTACAAGATAAAATCAACTCAAGTTTTAAAATCATACATTAGATTATAAAAGAATTGAGAACATCTATTCAATTGTCTCTGATCCAAGTTATTGTCTTTTAAATGTAAGGATTTCAAATTTAACTAGATGCGTCATAAATCTTAAGAAATCAGGAAAAAAATAAATATTAACTTTGGTCGACGATGACGTCAGAAAACTGCCTTTTTTAGACGTGTTAGGATATATATATATATATTTGTTTTAACGGAAAATTTAACGGAATTGGTTGTTTTAACGAAAAATCTTTTTTCACCGTTAGTTTTATTATTTCCATTAAATAGTAATTAAGCCACCATTTGGGGCCATCGATGTTGTGTCTGTTGGAATTCCATTATCTAATAATAAATGAATAGGAAATGCAAAATTCTTTGTACCACTACATTTTAGTCACTAGGAAAAAATGAAACTAAAAAAATAAAATGGATGTAGAGATTATCAATTTAAAAATGCTAATAATTTATTTGGTAAGGTACATTGAACTCAATAAAGAAAAAATATTTATTTATTTAGTTTTGTATTGTAATGTTATCTATTATTTTACTATGTACAAAATGTTCATGATTAAGTGCAAAATTTGATATAATATAATAGTACGAAAACAAAAATTGATTATGATTTAATGTAGAAAGCAAAATTCTGGATATAGATGAAAATAAATGTGATTGAGTTTGCCCAAATATTTTATATCAAACAGCTTTCATAAAACTATGAACGATGTTTATTTATAGGACTATGCTATATATTCTATTAATGCTCTTTTTTTAATATATCACAATGTGTAATTATTTATCAACTACATAAACATTACATCATTAATTATTTAATTAACCAAAAAAATTATATGTAACGTAAGCAAACGTGCATTGCACGTTGCTTAAACCTAGTATATATATATATATATATATATATATATATATATATATATATATAAGCACTTGTATCAATTAATTCAAGTATATTAAAGAGTATTGTAAGATCGTCGAATAACACATCATATACTCTTTTCATATGATGAAATTAAGAGTGATTGAAACCTAAGAAGAGACACATAAGACGAGAATAAGATCATGTTTTGCTAAGCTTTAACAAAAATAAAGTTACTTGTAAGTTTTTTTTTTTAAGTTAAAAAACATTCATTGCTCTCAAAATAAATAAATTACTTGTTTCTAAATTTGATCATTAAAAATTGTAAATATACATAAAGTTCAACTTTTGAGCAATCCTTATTATGTTCCCATTGATGCTTACGTTATGGTCCTTAAGTCTTTGTCCTTTGCTAACTTATACAATGAGCCTTTAATTTCTTATGATAAATTATGTTGATGTTGTCTATCATTTTTTGATTATTTTTTGTCGAGGAAAAATAGGTTTTCTTACTTACAATAATATTAAGGTACATTGAGTGAATTAATTAGTGCCTTAGATTAAAATGTTCTCCAACTAAAATCATTAATAAGGATTTTAGAAAGTTCCTCGAAAAAATGGCTTTTACAAGCGTGTTTTTCTTTCAAGACTTTCGATGCCCCTCTACCTATCTATCGAGTTTCTATCCCTCCAAAGATCGACCATAAGTATTATCGAACTAGAAGGATCCAACTTGAGACATGGAAGGAGAAGAATGAGCTATACAATATAACATGGTGATAAGCTTAATATACTTCGAAACTATCACGACCCCAAAAAAGTCGACCCTCACATTGCAAGCGGGGAATGACATGGCACGAATCTATGGATGCAAAAGACCTAAAATATTGTTCTACGTCCAAAATACTTAATGAAACTAAAAACTTCAATACTTATGCCTAAAATATACTTCTAAAATCGTCTCGAGTGAACAAGTTGTGACGTCTCTTTAAAAAAGAGAAGAATGGAAAATTGTTTTGAGGCACATTTATGAAGACACGAGTGGAGGACATGATAAGACCCCCTAAAGGTGGAAGAAAAATATCCAATTTGGGAAGTTCAATCCATAATCATACAAATATTAACACATCAACATTAAGGCATATCAACTTGAGGTGGGACAAGTTGTTTGATTCAAAGGAGGTTATGATCAATAATTAACATGTTGCCATGTTGGGTACATAACATTATTCAGGAAAATATCTGAAGGTATATTTTCACATTCCAAAACCTCGATTATCAATAATTATTCATTTCTATCAGGTAACATGTCTAGTGACTCTACTTCACTTTCATACAGTTCCAAAATAAAACTGAGAACTATCTCAAAACCGAGAATTCAATTATGATGGGACAGCAGCCAATGGCTTCATCTTCTTTGGTGGAGGATTACCTCCGGATAACACCACGTAAAAATAGAAGCAGAGCATTGCAGCACTGTCACGTAGGAAGCAAAAGAAAAACTCGTTCAGAGATAGATAAAGCTTAACTCGTCAAATGTCCAACAAGAAATGCAATGGCAACATCATAATATAGTACCTTATGATAGCATTAAAGCCAGTTGGGAAGATTTTCCTGGTCTGCAACAATGGTAACATTTTTCAGTTAATTATAGAATATACACGGTAGAAGTGTGAATAATATAATTAAAAAATATGGTGCATTACCAATGTATAGGTCTGAAAATTCTTCCAGAGAAGGGAGGCAGAGAGTACTGCATAGTGAGAAGGAAGAATGATATATTATATAGAGACAAATTTAATATTGAAGATTCGTATATGATGCCATGACAGATGGTATCAAAGATAGTTATGGTCCAAGCAAAGATTAGATGAGTGGTAATTAGAAAAATAAAAGATATGCCACATTTCTCAAAAACACTAAACGAGCTACAGTCATATCTATATCAGGCAATGGAGCAATCACATGAAAAATTTCTTCATTCCCATTTTGCAGCAATCCTTCCCCTTCTATTCTTAAACATGTCTAGGATTCCAGCCAGAGAAACATCTTAATGCACATAAATTCAGGACGATTTGATTATTCCCCTGCTCCAAGCTACATTCCTTAATTCTCTTGTTAGAGTTCGGCAGGACTCTACCATAGCGCTAGGTGAACCTAGCGATTCGTTGACCCTATAAAGTTCTCAAATCTTTTGCCTATATAATCTGGCCTTGTTTTAGCTCTAAGGTTTTTGCAGTGTTTTTTACATTTATCTATTTTCTATTTTCTTATTTTATTTCTTCTTATTATTAACATTTATGTTTATTTTTTAGGGGTAGGGAGTTCATAACTGATGCTCAATAAATCGTAGTTATTAGGTGGACCTGTAATCAACAAGCATGTCTCCAGCTAATATAAAACGGTGTGCCATTCCCAAGATAACATGGTTAAAATGAAATTGTATGTTAAAGACAAAATATATAGATAATGTCACTCTCCCTAACAACTTAAATTTTAATATGCAACACTTCAACATGGTCGTGAGCGGGTAAATGCCTTGTATTCAAGTTTCATTGTCACCCATTTACACCAATTATATGTAGAAAGCCTTGAATGAAAAAAATTGAATAAGCTTGTTTGTGAATGAATGTGTTGAAGATAAAATATGATGAGGTAATTTGACATAGTATAAGAACATGCAAATGTCATGTGTTTAGTTTGCATCCCGCTCTCTAGTAGTTTAATATTTTTGATGAAGTAGTTTTAACATGATACCACAGCACCTAAAACTTCTAAGCTTCTGAGTTCAAGTCTCACTACCACCAATTATGAAAATTTCACGTCATGCCTTAGAAGATAAATTGACTCACGCTTCCTTGTGAGGGGCATCATGAAAAAAAAAAAAAAAAAAAAAAATTAATCCATTTCCTCTAACACATCAAGCTTTTCAACGAGGTGGTTCAACATTTTATGTGGTACAAGTATGAAAAAACGAGATTCACCGTGGTGATGTTCAATTTCATTTTGCAAAAATTCAATTTAACCATGAGTAGCCATGACTCCAGGTAATTGTGGTTGAATCAACCTAACTTTGGTGATAAAGAGTTCATTGAAGACCTCGTACCAGACAAGTATGATCCTATGATATGTTAGCCAAATCAAACAGCATCCAATGATTTATAGATATCGTAAGTGATCTAACAATAGGACCAATTATGGTAAGTCAGTGCATGCACCTGTTTAGCAATACGCTAAATCATTTAGTCCCCATATAAACAATGAAACAAACTGCCAGTAGAAAGGCCAAGACAACCCTACGACTCATATCTCATTTGGACTATACAGTAAGAACTCACTACATGCATTTTGAATTGATATCCATATGTCCCAGGAGAACGACTTCAAACACTCAAATATGTATTGTCCCTGTACGATTAATATATCAAATACAATATAGTATCTTCACCGAAAAAGTGAACTTTTAAGATCTCATTTTGAAAACCATGATGCACTGGGTGTCACTTAGTCTAGCGACGAGGGTTCTACGTGAAAATTATGGATGTTACTAACTAAATTCTTTGGATTAAAATCTAAATGTAAACCATTAACCATACAGTTTAATTTCCCAGTACAAATTTTTTTCTTTGAAATGGTGCATAATCAAGAGTGAAAAAAAATTTAAAAAATCATAATATATTAGAAAGAGGCACACTGCCAGAGACTTGTAGTATGACAAGCGATCACAAAAGTTAACTAAAAAGCTACAAACTTTTACTGGATTGGATACAAAAGTGAGACATTTACCTGCTTGACCTAGTATGAACGGTGAGCTGGATTTTCCTTGTCTCCACACCTTCAAGCTAACAGTGCTGAGGACCAATAGGGAAGCCCCAAAGAGAACACCAGTACTTAAAGTAGCAAGGTTTTTGCTGAAAATAAAGCCAACAAGCCCTCCACTCAAAACAAGCCCACCTGCAGTATCAACGAAAAGGCATGCTTGAGTAGAAAGATCGTTGTCGATTAAATACCAGCAAACATTTAAGAATAAAAATTTACAGTTCAGTCCATTATTTGAAAGGAAAAAATGGTGAATCTATTGTTCATACAGGAAGACCAGTTTAATGTGTATCAGTTCAGGCCTCCTGCATTTTATGCTTTGAAAAGATGAGTCTCATCAGTTAGCATTCATATTAGCAAATATTTTAACCATCTGAGCAAATACTCTGAGTGCATAAAGAAGAGAGTATAACATATTAGTCTTAAAGAAAAATAAAATGGTACTTAATACAGAGTTTTTAAAAATAAAAGATAATGAAAATAAATGCAAGCACGTTTACAAGAAACACATATCGAGATTCATTTGTCTATTGAATTTATTTATCTTTATTTCATATTATATTATTTTGTTTTAAGGGAGGGTGGAAGGTGGAGGTTTTTGTCTAAAATTTATCTCAAAAAGGCGTATTTAATGAGCATATCAATAACCTGAACACAATAAAGATGAATGGTTAGTCCTAGAAAGGATAACATACGATTATGTCCACATCATAGGGTAGACTTAATGTACAGCCAGTACTTATGTGTCCACAAATATAAAAGCATCCTTGATTCAACTAATCAATTCAAATATTAATTTCTGGTTTATTACCTCACAGAAAGGGACCACAGCAATAGTCATGTAAAGTTTAATTGAAGGTTCAGAGATAATTTCATAATGTTATCGATGCACAAGAAAAAAGAAAAATATAAGCCAAAATAAAACACCGAGTATTGGAGAGCCCAAAATATCTCCACTTCTCGCAAATCCTAAGCTTCATTAACAATTGAGTTATGAAAAAAATGCCAAATAATAAACTTAAAGTGCTCATTGGAAGACTACAAAAGTATTTGGAATATCATTTTAGAAGTAAAAAATCTGCATTTGGAAACAGACACCTGAAAAGGATTCTGGTACTAGGCCAAGGTACAAAGCATGTGACACTTCTTCCAACTCTTTTAAATAAAGGAAACTCTCTGTGAGAAGAAACTCACCAAAGGGAATCCCAAGACAAAAATCATGAATCTTTGCTGCCCTTTTCGGTTGACTGACAACTTGTTCCTGTATGGGCTCATTCATATCTTCTCCTGCAATGTGTTCTTGTGTAATGGAATGTGATTTTTCCATACGTGCATTAAGTGATTTTAAGTCATCTTCTGTGTAACGTAGAGCGGTCTTAGACTCTGAGTTGGATACCTCTGTTCCATGTCCATCAATGCTCCTGACAATAAATACCTAAAGACAAAGAACATCCCAGGTTGACATCACTTTCAAGTGATTATAACTAACGTATTCATTTATACACAAGCATGAATTTATAGCATATATAAATGCACACGCACAAACATACAAAGACAGAATGAGATTGTAGAAGATTGTTTCTAATTTTATTGGAATGTGATCCATCGATCTCAAATAAAAAAACCCAAAGATAAATGCCATTTTGCAATGAAGGGAAGCAAATACGAAAAAACATTGAGGTCCAGTTGGATAGGAGAATTTAATGACCAAGTAGATTTCTCAAAACATGATTCAGAATATTCACCTGTTTCCATCGAAACATCAAATCATGCCTATTTTAGAAGATTTGCAAAGACCTGCATGGGGAATTTCAGATCTAAAAGATTCTCCATAATAAATATTTTATTATCAACCCTGACCGGAAAAAATCGCATTCAACCACGAAAACTATAAGCATAAAAAACATGAGATTATAAACATAAAAATAGGTTCTCCTAAAATATGTCTGTAAGGACTCACTCCAGAGACAAGGAGCTCAATTATTTCCAATGTTATGTACTTTTCCATCATATTTCTGAAATGTTTCAAGATAATTTCAAAGAGTTTCTGATTTAGATTCTTCAAAACTTTCATGGATTCAAAACTCTAAACTATGATTCCAAGTTTTGAACTCGGTGGACTTAAAAGTGTACTGTGTAAAAGTTTTTTCTTTATGGTCAATAAAAATTCCTAATTTCATTTTACATGTCACTGCCATTTAAGAACACTAAAAAATACTAATATCAATTTTAAACTTTAATTGGGATTAGTGTTCTACAATCAATTCAAAGCCAAGGAACTGTGAATACATATCAAAATCTCCTCTAAAATGATCACCTAAAAAACTTTCTACCGCCGACCAGTGCTCCAGGCAAGCTTCATGAACCAGTGCATGGGGTGTACCAAATGTCAGGGCTGACAGTGGTACTCGCCATCCACCGAACCAATAGCAAACAAGTCTTTTACTTTCTTTTTCATTTGAAGACAAACTTAGAGTGAAACGGATCATTCAACAACAAATGAGATTTTAGATCATATATAAAAGTCCAGCAACATGTTCAGTAAAAGCATCAGGTATACTCTGCAGTTCAACTCCCAAAAAAAAAAAAGGTTTGATTTTTCTTTATCCACCGAACCAATAGCAAACAAGTCTTTTACTTTCTTTTTCTGTAATTTTTCAAAGACGGACTTAGCATTAGTGAGGTGGATCATTTGACAACAAATGAGATTTTAAATCATATATGGCATCAGTTAATTCTACAAGTCAACTCCAACCAAACCCAATTTTCCTTTTACGAATTTTCCGGAACCCATAAATAGAATATAGAACAAAAAATTGAAATTTAACATGAATCGCATTAAGCTCAATTAAGCATACTTGCCCATAATTAACTTCACAATATAACATCAAAATAAAAATAAAAATTAATCAACATATACCAAATTGTCAGCTAAATTTCCGCTATTTTCTCAGTGGATGTGTACTATTAACTAAATTCTCGTTTCTGGAAGAAATAATAACAGAAGGGGAGAAAAATTGTACCTTGTTAGGGCGGGCGTAGGATCTCGTTCGGAGCTGTAGTCTACGGTTAATGGAAGAGAAGCACGACAGCTGAGAAATCGCCGACGACATGATTTTCTTGTTCTTCTGAACAGATTTTTCAACTTTTTCCCCTCTTTTGGCCTGAAACTATTTTTTTTTTTGCCGGGGCCGGCGGGGAGAGAGGGGGGGTGGGGGGTGGGGTTCGTACTGAGTCCTGGGATGAATGCGAAATGGAGAAAGGAGAAGCAAATTTCGACAGTACAATAACTAACAGCGTGGAAAGCACAAGGCTTTGACTTTTGACCTTGAATGGTTGGACTTGGACTAAATTTGGGTGAATTACACTTTACACCCTCCAACTATGAATGCCTAGGGAATGTTTGATTCCCATATTTTTCAAAGTAACATTTTTTTATTTCTTCTTTTCAATTACACATTTTTCATTAAAATAATATCATATGCAAGTTAAAAGTTGTTTCTTCTTTTTTAACCACACATTTTTTATCAATCTACTATTTCAAAATATATTCTTCATAAATAATGGGGCTCAAACACCCCCTAAGTAAAAATTCCTTAATCCGAAAAAATTATCGTATTTATGATAAATGTTACAATAAATGGATGTCTAAACAGAAGATTGTGCTTTTTAATGGATTAATAACAAAAAAACCCCTAATATGGACCTTGCCCAGGCATAGTAGCTGGTATTATCTAATACGTGGGTGACCAGTATTGTACCTGAACTGTCATTCCCACCAATATAATATGGATTGTATGGATGAGTAGCATCGTTAGGATTTGTGTGTTGGTTGGCATTTTGGTTTTGCTGAGAGTTTATATTGGGATTTTGATGCGTAGCATATGGAGAATTTGGGCCATGATTTTCTGTGTATCAAATTGTGTGTTTGTGCCATGATCATCAACCATAGCTACTCCTGCTCTGATAGCATATCACAAAATGAAGAAAATGTCTACAAGGAAGAATGGTGAAAAAGAGAATTCATTTTTTTTCTCTTATTAAATGTATTAATATTTACAACTTATATAACAATATGAATACTGTGCAAGCTACACAACAAAATTGGAAAGAGAATGAATCTCTATGTTCTACACTATTCTTCAGTTAGTATCAGCAGCATATTCCTTACTCAAGTAACTGTATTTTTCTTATTCTATAATGCCTCCTCAGGCTGCTTTCTTGGTATATTCATGTGGGCTTATCCATCTGGCAATTCATTCTTCAAGAGGTGGTGATTTAATTAGTCCTAATTCATTGTTAGCGTTGATTTTGTGTGCAGCTGAGAAATAAAGAAATTTCTGGGGGATAAACTGAACTTAAAAAGAGATTTTCTCAATTACAGCGTGAAAAAAGAAATCATTCACATTTCTTGCCCAAACAGTGTTAAAACTCAGAATGTTAATCCTTCGAATTTACCCAGACTGGACTATGGCTTCATTTGATATGGATTAAAATCCAATTAAAATTGAAAATATAGTCGTTATTGGTCTCACTCGTCTAATAAAAGTCAACAATAACGATTAGTTTTTCAATTTTAATCTAATTTTAATCCCTATCGAACGGCCCCTATTTTTCTTTTGGTTTCATTTAAAACTTAACATAGAATTTTGTTGGGGGAAGAAGATGAAGTCGGGTATGGTAGGATAAATTGTAGGTGGCACATATAAAAATTTTGTATTTAATTCGTAAAAAAATAAAAAGTTTGGATACTGAAGTTACAATTATTTATTTTTTAATTTTGATATTCTTTACTATTTTTAACGGCAAATCTAATGGATCTTGACGGTATGAGAGTTTTTCGCATAAAATATTTCAAACATGAGATTTTCTGCGATTTTTAATAGGTATAGGGTATATCGCACGTAGAAATACTTTTAAGTGGTTTTTTGCTATTAATCACTTTTTAATCTTACTTTCCTTTTTACCCATTTTACCCACAACACTCCAGCCCATTTTGTCAAGAATAGCTAACATATAGGGGGTAAAAATGGAAAATGCTGCATAAATAATAAACCTGCTCATTCACATGCTACAGCGTAGGCCCCACTTGATTTGATGGAACAAACGAATTCTGATTGAATTAATGACGCCGCAACAAGTGCTTAGTATCATTGCTGCTATCATATCAATTTATGAGTTCATTGCATATGAATTTTGTTTTTACTTTTTTTTTTTTTAACTTCTTTACTTTTGAAAAAAGTTTATTTAAGAAATTATCTTAATTTTTGTTTTAAAAATAATTTTTAAAAGCATTTCCTAATCTAGAAGTGCTTTTATAGGAAAACATAATAAACAACTTTCTCTAAAATCTCTTCTAACTATGAGACACTTCCATAATATCAGATATACGGATCTAAAAGCAGATTTTGAGTCGCAAAAACTTCTTTTTGACTTTATTAAAATCATGCCAAACAGGTTTTAAGTGTCACTACGTAAAAAGTTGAAGTAAAGATGAAAATATTGCCACATTAATTATTATATTCAAAAGGCAAAATCGTATACATATATACAAGGAAGCCATATCCACTTCCAACATTTTCCATTGCTCTTTAGGACAAAACAACATTTGCAACACATCAATTTGGTAAACATAAAAATTGGGGAACAATCTTTAGAGTGATTAAAATTAAATATAATTAAAGAAAAAAATAATTTTTAAAAACATTTCCTTTCCTAGGAGGGAGAAATGGAAATGTAGCTTCGTGAGGATATTCATCGAACGCTTAATTTCTATAATAGAGTTGTTGACCTCATAAATTTATGTAGATTTCAATTTCTCTGATGTTTGATGGACGATTCGGATCGAGATTATTTTCACCGACTAACGGTCAAAATAACAAATATGGATTGTCATGAAAAATAATAATTCAACAGTCACAAGTGGAAGTGTGTTTGCACCAAGAGCGTGGACCCCAACCCGCTACTAGTTTAGTACTTATCAAAGAAAGAATCGGACCAATATGTCATTTATTCACAAAAACTGGGGGCTATAAACAAAAACCGAACAGTAAAAGCTGATTATTTGTATTTTTTTTTTTTCCCAGTCTCATTTTCTGTGTTTCTCACAAACAGTTTTTATTTTTTATTTTTTTTGAAACGTTTTCGTAGTTTCCCTTTATGATCACTTTTTTGAGACCTTCTTTTCTCCATCCCTATTTAATTCCTCCACAATCACATCATTTTATGGTCTCAGACAAGAATTTTTCCGATTTTTGATCCAGAGAAATCTCTTATTTATTCATTTTTATCTGTGTTTTTAGTTAGAAAATAACTGGGCCAAAACCCATGCCTGGAACTGCGGTTTCTGTGGTTTAATCTCTTCTTTTTGGGCTGCTATTGGAATCTCGAAGAAAAATCTCAAGTACCCATTTTTATTTTGTGATTGTAGTGCTGAATTTTGGTCGCTGGCAGCTTGTTTATTTTTTTTGGGGTTTTATTTTCTCGATCAATTAATGCGTATTTTTTTTTGTTCCCGTTTTTGTTTTAGATTTTTGGGATTTTGACGATGGATAATTGGAGAAGGCAAAAGTGGGATAATCATGGACAGGAACCTCCCAGAAGAAAATCACCACAGTATAAGAAACCACCCCGTGGTTCGTTTAACATTTTTGGTTTTGAATTCTGATTATTTATTTATTTCTGTCTCTCTGTTTGCATGTTATGATTTTCAAAATCAGGCACAAGTTGTGAGTTTCTCGAAGGATTTCTTGGATTGTGTGCTTTGAATGGCAAGTTTTTCTATTTTGAAGGTTCTGAAATCTGAAAATTGTATATATAATTCGTGCTTTATATATAGCATTTTTTTTTTCTGGGGTTGTATATATCTTGATTTCTTGCTTTCTGTAATTGTATTTTTCCATGTATTTTGGGTTATGAAATTGTGTGCTTTGAATGGCAAGTTTTTCTAGAATTGTATTTTTGTTTTATATGATTGTATTTTTTTATGTCTTATTATGGGTGATGAAGTTGTGTGTTTTGTTTATTTTTTTCTCTATGTATATTTTTTTTCTACGAAACTCATAATCCGGTCCCAGCTAGCTTGGTCGGTAAAGGAAGATGGTTGGAGGGCTGCAAGTAAAACTTTGTCAAATCTTGTGGAAATGCTAGTCTTACAGCCATACGTGAACGATATACCCCCACTCCTTTTATTCATCTCAAGTATTTTAGGATTTCTGGATTACTCTTGAAGTTTTTCATCCATTGATGCCAATTAGCTTCTTGAATATTAAAAGTTCGTTCATAAATTTTGAGATAATATTATTTTCTGAGTTTATTTTGGCGTGTTACAGACTCCTGCATGGCTGCTATAAGTTTTTGGAAGTAATTTGTCTATTTTATATCAAGAAACTTGTGAGGTGATAGCTTTAACTCTCCCGAGATTCTGTGAATCCTGTATACATTTCAATAGATTCAAATTAGTAAAATGTGGCAGATAAAAGGGTGAAGATGAAAAAATATGCTCAAATGTTTGTAAAGCAGGAATAGACACCTCTTCATGTGTACTTGTCAAAAAGCTATTTTGTCTTTGGTGTTATTTCAGTTTATTTCTTGAATGCATTTATTACGATAAAATTCTTGGATGTAATTTGTCTATTTTATATCGAGAAATTTGTGAGGTCATAGCTTGAAAATTTTCAAAATTTTGTGAACCCTGTATTTGTTTCAATAGATCCAAATTAGGAAAATGTGGCAGATAAACGGTGGATAAATCATGCTCGAATGTTTGTAAAACTTGAATAGATTATCTTCATTAGCGCGTAATGACAAGATATTTTGTCTTTTCTGTTACTTTAGTTTATTTATTGAATGCACTTGCTAGCACTATTTGTTGATTCATCATTGTTTAGTCATGCTTCAAATATATATTGGCATACATACGCAAGTATATTTGTTAGTTCGTCATTCCGGCTTCTTAGTTAGTAGGGGAAAAGTTAATAACAAAAACTTTTATTTTCTACTCTATGTGGAGTGGTCATTCTTTCTCTTTCCTTATCTGAAATTTCCTATTGTTTATAGCAAGAGATTCAAGTTGCATTCCATCGTGCAGGCAGTTGGCAGCCAAGAGTGCCTTCATGGGAGAAAGAATTCTGCAAAGTGATTGGTTCGCTAGATTGGGAAACATTTTTGCAGATGAAAAAATTCATTCATCTATACAATAATGTGCTCGAGTGGGATGACTCTGCAGGGGAAGAGGCATTTCACGATGCCAAGAAACGATTCTGGGCAAAAAAACATGGCCTCCCCTGTGATAATGCATCGTTACCTGATCCTGATCTTTATATTGATGAAATAAATTGGAGTTCTGAAATTGATCCTGAGATTCTACTGGAGCTTGAATGCATACCCGAAGTTCCTAATGCAGGTGAAAGCCACGAGACCGTCGTAATCTTTGGCGACTCTTTCCTCACAAACCAAGCATTCTTATCGACTGGCTGGGGTGACAACGAAGAGAATTTTAAAATACCGCCAACTAATGAATCTCCTTCTAAGTATGGTAATCTAGGGGAGCATGAATGGGATGGAACTGCAAATATATGCACTGATTTTCGCTATAATAAATGGCACGTTAACGATGGCAGTGGAGCTATCAGACATGTGACATCCGAAGATGGTTGGAAGAACAATACCGGGGGTTGGAATCATTCAAATGGTCATAAGAATTTCGAAGACAAGAAAGCAGACAATGTTCAAGGATCATGGGACGTCAACAATATGGGAAGAGTCAGTGATGCTGGCAGATACTTCTCAAGATACAGAACTTCAAGATTTCAAAGCATTCGAGCACCATAAAAACCACCTATGGTGGAAGGACAGAGGTCGAAGGAGTTAATATAGGCGTGATTTATTTCATTTCATTTCATTCCTTTTCATTAAATATGCATCTTTAAGTAGTGTATATAGTACTAAATTCAGCAAAGTATGCTGTATACATTGAGTTTCTGTGGAGTATATTCTGTCCTTGGTTTCCTACAAAATTTTGTAAGATAGTTTTCTGGTAAGGGAGATTGTATATTTAAGTCAGTACCAGTTTCTCTGTCTATATATAATATTTCCATTTCAGGCAGCAATAGAATAATTTGTTCATAGTAATTGAATATTCTGGTGTTTGATACAAGTAATTATAATACCACTACAATTTTTGTTAACTGCACTACACGTTAATTGAAATGTGTAGGTTCCTACTTTTTGCTCATTTTAACATTTACGTATCCAAATTTTTTCATCATAGTTATTATCAACATTCTATTAATCATCATATCATGTCTCTAATACGGCAAAAAAATCTGTTAGGGGGGCAAAAAGTATTTTTGCCTTTAAAGAGGCAAGATAAACCACCCAAAAGATTATTTCAAATTTTATCTTATTTGGAAAATAATTTTAAATGGTTTAAAGGGTGTTTGGTGGGGATTAAAATTAGATTTTTAGTGGATTGTGATAGAAGTTTTTGAAATGTGTGGTTAAAAAGATGTGAGAATCATGAAAGATGTGATTAATATTGATTGTTTGATTTTGACGTAGATTAAAATCAGATAAAAATCCGATCCAAACAGGCCCTAAGGTTCGATCGAAAATCTTAAAAATTATTTATTAAGTACACATTTTTTTAATAAAATGATTTTGTATGTACTCTCTTTTTTTGTCAAAAAGTTTTCATATATATATATATATATTTTTTTTGGTCAAATATTTTTCATAGATGAAATTATTTTTATGAATCAGTTTCGTATTTCATGGGACCCACCTCATTTCTAGTTTAAAAACACACCTCGCCGAACCCAAAACTAGACTCCCATCGGCAGTCTTTAGTCCAAACCCACACTTTCCTATCCTCCAGAAGCAATTTTCGATCCCGCAGCGTCTGATTTCTTTCTGCGGGGAATTTAAGGTGAATTGTTTTGTTTCTTGCTGCAATTTAAGTGAGTAATTAAGTATTCAATATCCCATTTTGATTTTTGTTTTTGGCTGAAATTTTTTTTTTTTATTATTTGTGAAAGGTATTAAGATTTTGTCACAAGTTTGGATCTTTTTACATACTTAAAAGTTATAAATTTGTTTAGGATTTTGGGTGTAGGGTTTTAACTTCAGCCCCAACATATTGTTCCATGGCGGAGCCCAATAAGGCCCAGGGTGGGCACAGGCCCGCCCTGAACTTTTGGGTTCTATTTTTCTTTTTTACTAAAATGGTAAACGGCCCAATCCGAAAACTTAGAAACATTAGGCGTTCTGCCTTCACTTCACTCGTCCGTCTCTCGCCTGAGTCGCCTCTACCTCTGTTCTCCTCCACTCCAGGCTCTGTTGTCGTCGTTGCGCAGCTGCTTCGCCCTTGGCCACAACACCCATTAGTCCATTACCCACTCCTTGCCGGCGGTTCTTCTTCTTCTTCATCCTTCGACAATCGGCAGCAGGATTTGGTATTTAGGAATTAGGTGAAGCCCTTGTCCGTCCAGTTGTCCCTTGAGGCCTTGACCAGTTGAGTATCGAACCCAGTCACCTTGTGCAGTTCCTTTCCCTTTTTTGTATGTTGATTTGTTGATTTTATTCTAATGTTTGAGTTTTTACATTTAGAACTTCTGAAATTAGCACTTTGCTCTTCAATTGCTGGAAGCCTTGAAGCATACAATTGATTTGGCAATTGGCTACCAGACTTCCTGCCTGCCTGTCCTCCTACCCCTGTTCTGTGAGTTATTGCCTTCTAAATCACTGTAGTTTGTAATTTTGTGTTTGAATGAATATGCACGAGCTGATGAGGGATGATTAAGCATTTAGCCATTTTGTTGAATCTTGGTAGGAGACATAATAAATTAGGTAATTAACTGTTTTTTTTTTAAAATTCAGAATTGATGTGAGATCTTCCTATTTTATTTATTAGTGTGTAAAATATTTGTAAGGTTATGGAGTTAAGAATCATGTTGAAGCGTACCTGACGAAATGAACTATAAGAAACTGGTCTTTCACACCAAAAATTTGTTGCTTGTTACCTAATTTATCAAGTGGTGATTTTGAGAATTCAATATGTGATTTTCAGTTGCTGATCTTAAAAGCACTTAGTGTTCTACGGGAAATGGCTGCCATGTGCTATAATGAACAATGCATATGTTAGTTGACATCCTTTCTGTAAACCTTGGATAATACCTTTAAAGCATAATATTTGAACTTTTATAAAATTGTGTTTGAAATACTGATTGTGGCAATTGTTGGAATAATAATTATGCTCTGAGTTCTTTTATAGCTACACTGAACTTATGAAATGTAGTCTGGCCCGTATCTCTCAAAGTTGTCCGTTCCTTGATTCAAGGATGGGGCTGCAAAAAAAATCTCCTTCCAATTTCAATGCGTGACGTGGAAATTGTGCCTATACCGAGTTACTTTCCTGGCTCCGCCATATGAATGTTAAGTAGGGATTAAGTACTTGTTAGTAATCCGTGAGTTCCTAGGGTTTTTGTTGCGTCACATGTATTTGTTAGGATTTATTAATTGTTTTGGTGTTTTTGTGTTGCTTTCACATAGGAATTTCTATACATTCAACAGGAAGCGCATATTTACTTTTTGGGCTCTCATTATTCAAGAATTATGGATGTGGATGAGGAAAATACAGTCTCTGCTTCAGTTGCTGATCCGTCCACTGTAGGGGCTGATGATCAAACTGTGGTTCCAGCTATTGATACAATTTCTCTTCAACCAGTTCAACCCATAGTTGCACCCCCTATTACGGCCCCAGCTGTGCCTTCCATCGCTCCATTACCTGCTGTTCCTCTTCCAGTTCCTCGGCCATTGGCACCACTCCCTGTTCGCCCTCCAATAGTCAGGCCCCCTTTGGCACATAATGGAGACCCGATGTCTAGTGATTCAGATTCGGACCAAGATGAGTTGGGATCAGGTCATGATGCTGCAGGCGAATCTCTGGAATACGAGATCTCAGAAGAGAGCAGAATAGTTAGAGAAAGGCAGGAGAAAGCAATGCAGGAACTTCTGATAAAGCGACGTGCAGCTGCTTTGGCAGTCCCCACCAATGATGGAGCTGTTCGAGCTCGTCTCCGACGGCTTGGTGAACCTATAACTCTTTTTGGAGAAAGAGAGATGGAGAGACGGGATCGTTTGCGGATGCTCATGGCAAAGCTGGACTCTGAGGGCCAGTTGGAAAGGCTGATGAAAGCTCATGAGGATGAAGAAGCCGCTGCCTCTGCACCTACTGAGATGGAAGAAGATATCCAATATCCCTTTTACACGGAAGGTTCCCAAGCACTTTTAGAGGCCCGCAAAGAGATTGCAAAGTGTTCTATTCTGAAGTCGGCATTACGGCTCCATCGAGCAAGAAGGAAACAAGATGATCCAGATGAGGATTTGGATGCAGAGATAGATTGGTCTCTGAAGCAAGCGGCAAGTCTTGTCCTAGACTGCAGTGAGATTGGCGATGATCGGCCTCTCTCTGGATGCTCATTTTCACATGATGGGAAGATGCTTGCTACTTGGTAATCTCTCTCTCCCCGCCTCCCCACAACTTCCCAAAGCCTGTATATGTTTTTCTATTCATGTGATTTAGTCAGTTAAACATGTCAAAAATATGCATAGCAATGCATGTCGCATGATAGAACCGTCGTACAGTTGAAGGTGCTTTATATGTGCTGATAGTATGGGTACCTTAAAGGTTTTCCGCTTGTTATATATAACAAATTACTCAAAACTAATGGTATTAATTTGTGGATTATGATCTCTCTTTCCATCATTTTTGTGTTTGACTAGTCAAGACTTACTCTAGTTATACACTTACAGTGTTTTGTGTTTACCTTTAGCACTCAAATAAGGTCCTCAATTTTCATTTTTGGGAGGTCTCCAATTGTGTGGTTTCTCTTAAACTTAGGGTTGTGTCGTAGATATGCCTTTATCTGACTGCAAAAATATGGTATTCAAGTATTTATTATGTTAAAATTATGAACCAGTTAGTTCTCCTTTCCTTGAGATGCCACTGTTGACCATTAGAAGTTCATTTGAGATATGATAATCATGTATGAAGAATTGCTAAGGGCTTCGTGTATTTGATTTTCGTTTTTGAGTTTTGAAATCATTTTGAGTTTTGTGTTTTGAGTGTCATTTTGAAATTGTTAAAAATGTGTTCTTTTTGTCATTTTGAAAAATTATTTTCAAATTATAACCGAAAACAATAAATTTGTCGTTTTGGATTTTCTTTGTAAATTTTAAACTTGTTTTCAAAAACGTGTTTTCGAAAATAGGAAAGAGAACGCGTTTTCACTGTTTTGAAAAATCGAAAACAAAAAATGCCTTGAAAATGGTAAAGAGAACATGCCCTAAATGTTTCTTATTTTTTACTTTTCTGTTTCTAGTGCTCTAAGTGGAGTTGCAAAGTTATGGAGCTTGCCTGAAGTAAAGAAGGTTTCTACATTAAAGGGTCACACTGAACGAGCGACAGATGTTGCATTCTCTCCAACAGGTTACCATTTGGCTACTGCATCTGCTGACCGAACTGCAAGATTATGGAACACTGAAGGGTCTGTTCAGAGAACGTTTCAGGGACATTTGGATCGTCTTGCTCGCGTTGCCTTCCATCCATCAGGAAAATACTTGGGCACAGCTAGCTATGACAAGACTTGGAGGTTATGGGATGTAGAGACTGGTGAAGAGTTGCTTCTCCAAGAAGGTCACAGCAGGAGTGTATATGGATTATCTTTTCACCGTGATGGCTCTTTAGCAGCATCCTGTGGACTTGACTCTCTTGCTCGTGTGTGGGACCTGAGGTCTGGGAGAAGTATTCTTGCCCTGGAAGGCCATGTTAAACCAGTAAGACTCTGTGTTGTGAAACTATTCCGTCTTTGCTTTCCAGCTTTGTTATTATACTCTCTGCAGTAAAAGAGGGATTGAGGATGGAATTGATGATTAGGTTGTTGGAGTACAAATGATGAATCTCTTATTATTTTCCTTTCAGGTACTTGGTGTCAGTTTTTCTCCCAATGGCTATCATTTGGCTACAGGTGGTGAAGACAATACTTGCCGCATATGGGATTTGAGGAAGAGAAAATCTATATACATAATACCTGCTCACTCTAACCTTATATCTCAGGTCAAATTTGAGCCTCAAGAAGGATACATTTTGGTTACTTCTTCATATGACATGACAGCTAAGGTGCCCATCTTCTATATCTATGCTTCTCCACTCTCATTGTGTTTTATATTTGTTGAACTGATGTTTCAATGCATTTCCCTTATTCCTAACTTTCCATCTCAGATATGGTCATCTAGAGACTTTAAGCCTGTAAAGACACTATCTGGTCATGAATCAAAGGTTACATCACTTGATGTTGTTGGAGGTGAGTTTCTCTGGCCTAAAATCTAATTTAGAATTTTTATTTTAAAATTGTTATTTGATCTGTTTTCTTTCCATGAGCTGTTCTTATGTTCTGTAATGAGATTGGTAGAATACAAAATGTATATTCATTTTTCCTCCCCCCCGGCGGCTTTTACGTGGAGGGCGAGATGAACTCAGTTGTATGACTGTTGTTTTAGGTGCTTGGCGTATCTTGTAATCTTGTGTTGTCCACATAAGTTGTAAATGCTTACTACCTGTATTTTACTGGCTTGGGTATTGATCACTGCCACATAGACTGGTATCATTTTGGCTTGATCTACATAACTACTGTGACTTTTGACCCCTATTAAATCTTTCTATTAGTGATGTTTTACATTGCTACGTGTTTAACGTGTGAAGAAGTTGGAAAAGTTAATAACTCTTGGGGCAAAATAAGGGTCGTGAATTCTGCACAATAGATTAACAGACTCCATGCATTTCACCCGATATTTGATAATGTAAAGTTGAACATCTGTGTATTTTCTTGACCCTTGATTTTGCCTTAATTGTGATTCTGCTAGTGCTGTGTAAGCATGGTTTGCTGTCTCGTCAATTTTGATGTTCAAAGTTTCAAATGATTTTATGTAATTTGTTGCAGATGGGCAATGTGTTGCAACTGTTTCACACGATCGCACAATCAAGCTGTGGTCAAGTAAAGATGACGAGAAAGAGAAGACAATGGATATTGATTAAACAAAACTGCCGCTTGATTGGGAATGCTTCTCCAGGAACGGGCTCAATATGGTAGCATCGCCAAGTGGCTCTAGTTTATGGCTACATGAGTGAACTGCCTGTTTGATGTTCAAAATTGTAACTTTTCAAGAGTTATCTTCTCTTACTAAGATTGAATGGTTATGCACTTTTATTTCGCAGCCATGGGAACCAAAGCCCTGTAGTATGACTGAACTAATTTAACAACTCTTTTTTTATCTTATAAAATTCTAATTTTATTTGTCTTGTGAATAACTTGAAAAATGTGCGAGGAAAATATTCATATAGAAATATAAAAATTTGTACCATCATGTCACTCGACCAGGCCGGGAAACTTTCAAATCCCACATCTCCTTGTAGACTCCTATCATGAACTCCAATTAATTGATATATTATGTCATTATTTTTATTTTTATGTATTCATTAAAATTATGTTTAATCCCTAACCTTTACCCCGAGTTACTCTTATGCCCCAACCTTTTTATGATTACATTATTAGCAACTTTCTATTAATTTTCTTTCAATTTTTAATTTTTTTAATTTCGAGAATAAACTAGGGAAAATTAACAAGTTTCTAATATCAATCCAAAGAACACATGAAATTCATATGCAACGGGCCAGGCCTACATGATTGTGCAAGAAAGATTCATCCAATTCACTATTGGCTAACCCTCTTAAACACGAAAACAACTTGCTCTCAAAATCGGCACTTGAAGGTGCTCGTGATTCTACCATTTTTAGAACGCAAAGGCCATATAAACAAAAACAGATTGTTGT
This sequence comes from Fraxinus excelsior, assembly GCA_019097785.1. Classification (NCBI taxonomy): domain Eukaryota; kingdom Viridiplantae; phylum Streptophyta; class Magnoliopsida; order Lamiales; family Oleaceae; genus Fraxinus; species Fraxinus excelsior. The sequence goes on from CM032630.1 coordinate 1,408,706, forward strand.
AAATTAGCTTCAGAATCCAGCTTTTACGCTTTGGATATGAAATCAGCCGTCTGGTCACTCCTGAGCCTAAAGCTTGAGAACGAGGCCAATTGGACTATGATCGCTTCCAGTAACATCAGGGAGAATATATGAGTCGTGAACCATGTCTGAAATTGATTCTGAGACGAGGAAATAGTCAAGCCGCCACCCTGGTTCAAAACAAACGATAAGTAAAGAGCAAACAGAATTACAGAAAATTGAAGCTAGTGTTACTTTTTAATTAACTTTTTCACAATAACTAACTGATTTCTAACTTTAACCAATAAAATAAACCGCTTATTTTAAAAATTAATGCTTTGCATGAAATGCAGTTATTCAACATGAGCACAAGAGAATAGTTCTATTCTTCTCGAAATTTGTCTCGTGGAAACAGAAGAGAGTACTTACCATAACCAATCAAACTAGTAGCTTTTAAGCAGACGCAGAGAAAAAGGGAAATTTTATTTGATCTACAAGTCTAAAATTTCAAGAGGTAAATCACGACCATCCTGTGGTGGTGATAGTAATTTCTTCGCCCTCCAGATCCTTTCGTTAAATGAGATTAGCCAAACCTAGCCATTCAGCTCATAAAAGTAGTGATTTTTTGTTTAAATCAGTATATGACCAAATCTTTGAGGGTGGGGGAAAGGTCTGGAGAGTAACTCGTACTATTCGCGAAGTGAATTAAAGCAGCAAAAGACGCTAGAAGAAGTAAGAGAGAGATACCTCTGTTAGTTTTTCGTCCACCGTGCCTGTAGCCCCAATAAGTATAACCCACAACATCAGGGTGCTGTTTCCTAAAGGTATCCACAAAACCCTTGTCTAAAAAGTTTGTTTGAAATGATTTCCTTTCTTCATCTGTAAAACCCGCATTTCTTCTATTACCCTAAAAGGTGATGCAAAAAAATCAGGCATCTGTCGTAATAATAAGAAAATTATCCAAACATTCTGGACAAAAATAAAGCTCCTACTTCGACCAACAGAACTACTAAAAAACTCAGTTCCATATCACTTCTACAACAACAAAGGCACTTAAGCAGCAATGGTTCACTATCCACCATGTCTAGTTGTAGGCTACTCCAACTACAGCATTACCAGTCTCCTTAATTATTCAGATACTAAGATATTAACTAAAAGATACGCATTCTTCCTCCTTTCTTTTTGTAGGTTGCATATCCTTCAGTTGAAAATAGAATGAAATTATATTACGCTAGAATTGGAATTACGTACTGCCGGATTGTAGATGTCTATTTCCTGATGAGCACAATTCAAATCACCAGTCAGAATGACAGGCTTTAATCGTTCTAGATCCTGTCAAGCACACGAACAGGACGTCCATATAAGTTCCAACATGTAATAATGAGCAACCCCTTTAAAATTCACCAAATCAAATAAAACCTCATCTACAGTGAAACAAGACCAGAATTTATCCTTGTCCATAGCAAAATTCTTTTTCGAAAGATATTTAAATCTAGATAAATTGTTAGAACTTGCAAATCATGCCTAATTTTATGGAGAAATTGACAACCGAGCAAGAACCAATGTAAAGAACAAAAAGTAAGGCAAATAAATTGAATATGTGAGTTGAGTTGGCAAGTATATGAAGAAAACGAAGAGTCAAATCATCAGAAATAAGAATGCCTAAAAAGAGAAGGGAAATAAAGAAAATGAAGTTAACATATAATTAAGAGTAATATGCATTTTATTATCCATTTATTATTAACCAACTTAATAATGACCTGTATATTTATTGACAAATAAAATTTTAGATCAGGATCTTAATTATAGTCGGAAGAAAAATTATTCCCACACTCCAGTTTGCTGGAAGTACACTGCGACAATTGTCAAGTTCAACATAGAGGGAAAGTAATTGATAGCGTATATGCATGAGTTGAGTAAGACTTACTTTCATGTAGTTGCTAAGTGAAGGATCCCACTGACTAATTCTGTATGACTAGCAAAGGAATTTTGATCAGTTTTCTAGGAAGCAAAATGACTTAGGGAAGTAAGAAAACAAGTCCATAAAATAAGAATGCAAAATCATTTACCAGTCTTCTTAGACCATCACCAGAATTGGGAACATAGCTACTCAACAAATAGAAATTATCAAATTCCAATGTTACAAGACGTCCTTCACTATCGTGATCTGATATGCCCAGTCCATATCTGACGGAAAGTGGTTTCACCTGCCAGATGAAAAGAAGGGAAATGAGTCCATAAAAAATGAAGACGCTTGCAGGCAGTGCGAAACTGGAACTACTAAAAGAATAAAAAAAAAAGAACGTACCCGTGAAATAATAGCTGTACCAGAATAACCTAGCTTCGAGACACTGCATGTCCAAAAGCTATTGTTGTAACCTTCTAGGAGACTTTGTTTGATTGACTCAACATCTTTCTCCTGCTTAAGGAATTGAAAATACAATGACATTAACTCCAAAATAACAAAATTCTTGGAAAGAAACACATGGGCTGTAGGCTCCCATTGCATCAGAAAGAGTACTCTTGGTGAGATCCAAAGGAGTACTTGCTAAGTTGGGACCGGAACATACAAGATATCTCGTGCCCAGGATATTGTAATTTCTTCCACATTATGTAATAGGCTTCCCACTAAAGTGTTTCCATCCACTACAGAACATATAGGGAATCATAAGGTCTGGCCAACTGCGTGGAAAGAGTTGTGTGGAAATAGTCATTCTAATGTTCTAATCAACATTATGACCTAAAGCTGATTTCTACCCCTTATTGTATAGACTATCCTAATGGAAGCAGTGAACTTCAATTAGGTTTCTCAAATTAAAAAACAAACTAAGAATACTTGCCTGGATTTTAGTCTCTTGCAAGCATAATACATCAAAATTCTCTCTTTGTGCAAGTTGCAATGCGGAAAAGCTCTCCAACTTCAATAAAGCTCTTAAACCATTGACATTCCAAGACATTAACTTCAAATGTGGGGTATCAGCAGCAAGAGGAGGTGACCTCATAGTTTTGGGACTGTAAGCAACCCACCCTTTTTGCGGCTTCTTGTGAGCAAAAATAGTCCAAGGTTCCTCTAAGGCAAGGTCAACAATGTCTGGATCTTTAAATTTTGCAGAAGTTATTCTCGACGGAACTTTTCTCTTTGCCTGAATGGATGTTTTACCTGATATCATCATGTGCCATTTATTCATTTGAGATAGTTTAGTAAATAAGGTAAGAGTAATAGTAATAATTCCAGTCAGGAAACATCAATGACAGATTATTTAAAAAAAACCTTCTGCATCAATGGATTCATTCGTCAGCTCTTGGTCCTTCATATTCTGCATAATTTTTACGTCAACAATGTTTGCAGTAGATTGCTTTACAGTTCTCTTTGTCTTTTTAGTTCCAGAAATCTCTGAATCATCGTCTGTAATTTGGACAAGCTTTCTAGATGATAACCCTTTAGATTTTCTTTTTGAGTTGTTTTTAGTGATATTTGGCTCATCTTTGGTTATTACTTGATTGCTTCGATCCAAAGAACCTTCACCTGCATTTAAAAGGTAAATTCTTTAGCGCTGAATGACACCTATCAGATGGTAGAAAACTTAGGTAAGAAATAGATCTTAAAATGAGTTTCACTATACGTAGAAGCATTGCACATCAACAATGCCATAGGAAAAGGATACCATCTATTTGGCTGTTCAAAGAACTCTTCAAGGCAGAGACAAGTTCCTGCTTAGTACCTTTGGCAGGAATCCCCATATGCCTACAAATACAAAATATAACAATAAAGCAAGACAATCTGCTGCAAATTACTGGATGGTGTAATACACGAGTAGATAAACATGACATCAGTCCTGCAGAACAAAGGAACCAGTGTAGGAATAAAGCAATCAATTGGTGAAAAGATACCAAATATCAGTATTATACTCAAATATATCCCAACAGCCACCTTAGCAGGAACCACACAAGCTCCATGCCTTTTTATCTGTCACGATAAGCATACAAGTCCAGTTCTTTGTTTTCTAAATTCTAATAATATAGGGCACGCGGAAATGAATTGTCATGCGAATTTTATTAGCAAGAAATCATCTTAGATACTGATAGATACATTTACAAGTCTTTTTACATTCAAGAAGCAAAAGATACAAAGATACACATCAGATTGCCTGACCCCAGTTGTCTATGTTTGGGTAAAAAATTCCCAAGATTACCTCTCAGATATCCAAAAAAAAAAAAAAAGAAATTTCTGCCCATTTTGAACACTCAAACAGCCATATAATATTGGAAAAATACATTTTAGCCAAAAGAACAGAACATTTACCTCAATCTCGATCTCAGCTGTTGAACTGTCATATCCTCTATATTCTTGGAATCGTCCCCAAGCAGCTCACTTTCCCTAACATTGTCCTATTTTATCCAAGGAAAACCCATTATGCACAATACAATAATTACTTACAACCCCGCTAACAAACGCAATAACGCCAAAAAAGAATAAAGGGAAAAAAAAATGACCTTGGAAACAGTCTTTTGGGATTTTGATGCATCAATACTTAAATGATCACTCACAGCTGAATGCGAGGAAATCGACCGGGGTCTTTTAGAACTCATTAATTCTAACTTCCCAGAAAACGGACCTTTAAATTTCAGGCTTCTATAATTTACTGCAAACAAGCTAAAAAAATTAAATGTAGAAGAAACCAGAGTTAAGAATTAAACCTAAAGTTATTACTGAATTTAGTGCGTACCTCCTGAAAGTTAAATTGTGGAGCCCTAATTTGAGAATTTGAATCATTGAAACTCGAAGACAGAGTAGCGTAGGTTAAAGCGTAAGCACTGTGGCTTAAACTAGCACTTATCAGTGAAAAATTGTACCGCCAAAAAATGTGGCGGGCAGAGCTGATCGATGTCGCCACTCGCCACGTGCAAAATAATAAAAAAAAAAAAGTTTAATTTTAATACTACTTTTCCCTTTTTTAAAATATAAATAGAGACAAAAAAATAAAAGATTTTTATTTATTTTCCGAGTCATGTTGAGAATCTCAATAACTTGCATAGACTATCTTATATAATTTTAATTTTTTTTTTGTCATTTTTTCTTATTTGAGTCGAGTAATTTAATTTATAGTGTGTTTGGTAGAGATTAAAATCGGATTAAAATTAAAAAACTAACCGTTATTATTGACTTTAAATTTTAATCTCTATCGAATAAGCCCTTAATAATCATCGTGAGAGATTGTAAGAAGATGAAATTATAAGGGGGTGATTGGCCGAAAATGACTAAAAAATTAATACTCCCCAAATGTTTGGTCAAAAGTATAAAAGTCAATTATAAGTATCGTAATATGACACTTTCACGTCATTCTTGATTTTATCATAAAAGCAAGTATTAAATAATTAATAAAATTTATTCTTTCGTTAAACTTTTAAAAGCGAATTATAAGTAGCTTAAAAGCTGTTTGGTTCTTGCTCGACTTGATTTTTGTTTCTAATTCATTAAGCTAATCAATTTTTCATATGTAAAAATAGTGTTGAAGGATTAATACGACGTAAAAATTTAATACAATAAATACCATATTTATGATTCTCCAAAAATAGGATATACAATCTATTATAATAAACGACGTTATTTTTAAATTTATTGTCACGACATTCTGTCATTATATCTGTCAAGTTTATATTTTTAAAACTAATAAAAATAAAAATAAAGTAAAACGAAAAATGGACAATAATCCTCAAAAAGAAATGCAGTAAATGGATGGATTCCCCTTTTTCTCAAGTGTAACAGTAATGGCTTGGCAATGAGCTATCAGAAACCCAAAAATAAGCACCTCATGTAGAAAAGAATGTTTTATACCAAGAACTGTAAATAAAAAAAAAAGACATGATATACAGTACAAAATTGCGAATCGAAACTGGTTAAATGACATTACATGCCCGTCTAGTATTAATGCGAGCCGCAATGAGAGAGTCAATATTTCCGTTTAACACAGCGTTTACATCGGGATATTGGGTACCGGTTTTCACATCTTCTACCATCTTGGTGGGTTGAAACATGTACCTTCGAGCCTCGTGACTCCACATATCAACAAGGGCATCTTTCTTTATGTTACTAACATCAGATGTGCTTTGATCCCTCAAAATAACGAGAAGTTTTGCCTTCAAGCGGTTAAGGGCCTTAATCTTATTCGCAACACAGCTCCTTTCACCTGCAAAGAGAACAGTCTTTTTCGTTGGCCTTTCTTTCTCCTGCTCATCTTTTCTTATTGATTGTAGAACATTTTGAAAACGTAGAATAGAAAAATGCACATTTTTAACAAACAACTGGTAAGGTAGAGCAAGGCAGCTTGTGCTTCTTTTCATCTCCTTTCGACATTTTCTGTTTTAGAACAAATATGCAAATGCAATAGCTCATGGGCTCAAGTCGTGTACTATTTTGGTAAGGAAATACATACTCCTGAGGTTCATTGAACGACAACCATGACAAAAAGGAAATTTCTAAAGGTACTTGATGGTGCAAATATCATTATTCGTTTACTTACACATTTTTCATTATTCTCGAGGCACTTTATAATTGCCATCACAAATTTGAGGCATTTCTCAGAGATTCTGGGTATGTTTGTGCAACAGTGTGTGTATATTTGGTGGCTTTGCTGTATGTGTGGAGTCCAAATGTGTATATTTATCAAAGAAACTGAGCCAGGTACATGAATCAGAACTATATTACTACATAAGCATGAAAAATAATGATATGAACTTAACAGAAACTATAACTATTCCAAGCAAAACAGAAACTATAACTATTCCAAGCAAAATTCTCACCTGTTGATTGGACTTCTACACCAGTTGGAATATGCTGAATGGAAACCGACGAAGAAATCTTGCCTGGCTTCTTGGAAGATGATGGGCAGGAGACTAGTAGATCCTTGTCATCAATTAATAGTCCGGGTGATGATTCAAGGAATAAAGGAATCACATCCACAGCCGCTAAGCTAGCCTACAACATATTAGCAATAGTGATGCAACAATAGTATATAATTTGGGCCATCATATCAAGAGTTTGAGGTCAATTAAAATTAGATATTATATGTAAAAATGAAATTTCTTTCTCAAAATTTCCTAATTACGCTATAAACAAGGAATTGAAATTCTAGCACCAAAAAATTGAAGAATTAGGGTTCTATATGTTATATTATATGAATACAGGATGGGATGTTAAGTGTTAACTGACCGCTGCGTATTCAATAGCCAATTCTAAAATTGAACAAGATATTTGAAGATGTGGGGTATAGAACTGAGAGCCAAACTCACTAGCCAAAATGATAAACACTGCGTGCATGTGTTTGGCTTAGCTTAAAAACTTCACTGAAAAGTAAATAAGTAGGTTATAAAATTAAAGATTTTGGTTGGTCGAAGTTGGAATAAGCTGAGCCTATTTTGAAAATAATTCCTGCCTTGCTGCCCAAATAAGTAACATTTTTTAGTTCTAAGTAAGAAAACTGTATCGAATAAGTTTGTAAACAAAACTTTACTTAGAAGTAAGCTTGCCAAACACGCATAGATTCTTGTGGTTCTTTTGCCACCATATAGTAGCCACTTCTTGTTCTGATATTTTAGGAACACTATAAGTTCTCAAACCAAGATATGCCTGGCTGTAACTTGTGGAAACTCCACACACAATATCAATATATTTATACGTTGACAAATCTGGTGAAGAATGTTCACGTTTAACGTAATCATGTGTCTTATTCTTATCTAGGGTATTAGTATACCAAATTTTTCATGAAACTGAAAAACCTAATTGATTGTTCCCTGTAATATCTTTTGCCTGTCCTTACTTTTTGATAACCACTATGTCAAAGCCTATTCCAGTACCCCATTTCTATTAGAAATTTGGCCAAATTTACAATAAAATAATTTTTATTAACCATGATATCAGGTACAGCAGCGTTCTTCGATTGCAATCAATCAAACGTGGTGTGGTCATGGTCAGATTTCCTGTTGTTCACTAAATGATCCCAGGGATTATAAGTCATTTTTCATGAGCACAAAACATTTATCAATTCTTCCAAAAGATATAGCAACGACCTGAAAAAATGGGAAAAAAGGATTCATGTCCCATATTATCATGAACAAGGCTTGGTTTATTATTTTTTGAAATAACACCCACCAAATAGATAATACAGAAATTATCAATGAAAATACGAAAGTGTCTTTTCTTTAGCAATCAATTGACAGTAAAAAGTTAACCAGAATGAGGAAATTTCTGAGTCCTTTGTAATAGTGACGGAAATTCATACCTCAGGATAATTAAATTCACTCTTATAATTCCCAATTATTCGGTGAACACCTCTTTCCCCTGATAGATAGCCATAAGCATATTTGAATTCGAATTCAATTGTTGCTGACTTGGTGCCTCCATTCTTTGCAGGACATCTCTCAACTATCCTCACTGCATGACCTTGCTTTTCAGCCCATTTCATGTACATTAGAGCGAGTTGTCCAGCCCATGTCTGAATAAAATTTACATCAAGATCATAACGGAGAAGACCCAGTCAGTTAAAAAAAAAAAAAAAAAATACAGACCTTCTGCTAATGAGATAAAAGAACAAATTGTCCCAAAATGTCAAGTAACTCGTATGCTTTAGTACATTAATAGAGGAAATGGTCCTTGCGAGTCTAGAGACTAAGAAGATGATCCATGTAGCCAACTATACTAAAAGTCTACTGAGGTTTAGAGGTATGTTGCAAACTTGTTCATACAATGAATACGAATAATGCGGAAAAAAAAAGGAAAAAGAAGATGACATCATAGCACATCGAAACAAGTTTATCCAACGAAAAATCAATGAGGCACGTAGAATTAGTTTCCAATTTGACAAAGTTGTAACTATTCATTAGCAGAAAGACCAAAATAATTGATAAAGACATAAAGCCAGATCCAAAAAGATAAAAGGAATTATTGTTAACAAGAATGGATCATAGACAATCACATTGACCATGTAAGAAAGCTCAAAGAAAGGATTCAACCAAGTTATTCATGTATGTAATAGAAACTCTCTAGGGAGTGCTCATGGACAGTCCTAATCTTGAATCTTTTCAAACCTTTATTAACTGAAAAACAAATCAATAAAAGATTTTTGTTTAAAATAATAGCTTATGGCTACAAATTAAAACTTTAGAGAGTCAAGGTTAAAAGCAGATTATAGAATAATAAATATTTTTTGCCAAGATAAATCATTCCTCACTGATGAATTATAAAGGGCATTCCAATTAAAAGAGCAGTGACTCTATAGAAAAGCATAAAGTCCAAAACTACAAACCTCTGAGTAAATGTCTCCACATCTAGAATCAATTATGAGACATGCTCCCTCCATGTCATATGGCTCTTTAAGAAACTTGGACATCTCATACTTATCCAAAAACTTGTTTAAATCTACAGATGCGAAATATGCCTGCTTGAAAAGCTCATAATTTACAGTATCCAGCTCTGCAAGCTCTGTAATCAGTTTAGCTTCCTCGGCCTGCAGTAGAGATTTACAACTTCTCAAAATATTGAGCCCCCTTCACTGTCATCTTTTAACCTTAAACACACACACACACACACTCTCTCTCTCTCTCTCTCAAGTCTTCCAGTTGACAATTGTATCCAAATAGACATACAAATACTTGCACGAGAAGCACACTACCTTATATTTGAGGTCTTTAAGGGCATCAACCACCTTGGCACCGTCAGCTAGTTTGATGAGGATTTCATTCGATTTCCCCAGGTCATCCCACAAGTCATGATCACGAATAATTTCTTCTTGCTTGACATGTCTTGCTTCTTCATGTTCCAAGGCTGTTGGTGCTAACATCTCTGCACGGAGAATCGAATCTTCTATCCTTTTTCTTAAAGAAAACATACCTATATAAAACCAAACCATTACAACCAATCCAAGTGGCAAGTACTAGACTATTGTATGCATATATTAAACAAATATGATCCTTGAAGATATGCAGATCTGAAAATTTTGCAAGGAATAAGAGTATTTTAAAATAATCTTTGCAGAAATAACCTAATGATTAACGGGCCTTAGGATTCCTTTTTCCTTGTTCCTAGAATTGACAGAGAACAGTCAATCCTTATTTCAGCAATCTGAAGTTAAATTTGCCGCAGTATATGATCCATAACTCGTCAAAATTTAAACCATAACTTCGTTCAGTGGAATATTTTTCCTTGATTTACAAGGCCTTTTTTTCTTGATAAACATGTAAAATGCCCCGAACTCATAATTAACCGTTTTCTAAATAATGTACTACCCCATAAACAAATCGTCTTGAAGATAAATATCCAATAAAGAAAAGGCAAAATAGAAGAATATGCTGAGAAGTTGAGGCTAAAATACGTATAAAAGCATAATTTTTATTGTTCTCTGTAGGTCCAAGTCAATCCAAATTATGATTGTTGTGGTGCATATCTAACTGAACCAGGAAAATAAATACAAATGACATGTAAACAATATAAATAACAGATGTTATTAATAACATAAACAAGCTTAAAGTGTTTTCACGTATTCTTGAAGACTCATCAATTTGTGCGAATTTTTAGGTGCATATCTTCTCATTAATTTATTCAATTTTCAAGAGAAGGGGGTAAGAGACATTGCATCAAACAATAAACCTTTTTTCTTATATGGGCAAAAAAAAACCATATGAGTACACAAATGGCTCCAAAATCTTGAAACTGCATACGCATACACAATTATAAACATAGAACGAGAGAGAGACCGAGTTCTTTGTAGAACTTGTTGTTCTTGCTGTCATCCAAGGCTTCGTGAGAAGCTCGAATAATTAACCTTGAACTGAACTTCCTAACTGCAGAAGCTGTAGCAACTGGAGGTTTCCATTTAGGCCGGCCAAATATATAATTTAATTGAGAAGTTGAAGAACCAGCAGCAGAAGGCTGTACAAACCAAGATTCTGCCGCCATTTTTAGCCGCCTTCTGAAAATTCCCGGCCGCCGGAAAGTGCGGCTTATCAATTCTTCCTTGTACTTCTTTGGACTTCGGGGGATGAAGAAAATTGTGAGCGGCGCTGGAAAAAGAAGAAATGGAAAGGTCGTAAAAGGACTGTTGATAAAAGTTTCTTACAAAAAAAATTCTTTCTATTTTCTAGTGGAGCCAATTTTAAAAAGTGAGAGCATGTTTGGTAGAAAAGAATTTGCTTACCACATTATTTTGAAAGAATGTATTCTAGAATAATAGATTAATAGAGAATGTATCATTGAAAAAGAAGAAAAAATTATTGATGTGATGTGAAATATTATTTTATTGAAGAATGTGTAATTGAAAATAAGTAAAAGAATGAAAATGAAAATTTTAATGAATACCAAACAGGGGCTTATAAGGTGAGGCCTACTGCCTACAAAATCTACCCAAGTGTGAAAATTTCCCAAAATTTCTTAAATACTAGTATTTGTGCGAAGAATGTTATGAACTAAATTATAAGAAATTTCTAAAATTAAAAAATACAAGAATATGTAGAACTGAATCATGTCTAGAATAGTGATGGCAACGGGACGGATTTTTGCACCTTTTAATGCCCTATTTAGTTTTTTTTTTTAACCAAAAATTTCCAATTAAATACAATTCAAATTTTATAATCCAAAACAAATAATACTTAAAATAATTATATCAATATCCAAACCAAACAATGAAAACAAACATTGTCCAAAATTAAACAAAAAACGTTCAATTTTTTTTTTTTAACTAGGCGGGGCGGCCCCGCCCGCCAACCCGTCGGGATGGGTTTTTTTCGCCCCATTTGGGGTGGGACCCCGTCGGGACGGGGTGAGACGGGTGTTTTTTGCCATCTCTAGTCCAGAAGCATGAGAGAACTTTTTTCACTACTATTATTATTATCAATATTTGATAATTTAATTTAAGCGCTAAATTAAAATTTATTTATTATATTTTCTAACTTTATGTATGACCTGGCATTGATGTGAAACAGTGAAAGTAGATTAAATTGAAAGAATTAATGATTTTAACAAAGTAAATCGATATCAAATATCTTCAGACTACTATGATTAAACATGTCCGAGAAGTAGTTAGACAAAAACTTGGGACGGCCCAAATGTTGAGCTAGCACAAAAGTTCTTACACTGTCATGCATAAGTATTCTCTTCGCGAAAAGTTTCTACATGTCGAGCTAGTCTAAATATTATGAGATAAATAAAATTTAAATGTCACGTATCATATTGTCAATAAATGTTCAAAAGTACATTATTAAAGCAAAAGAAAATGCTGCGAATACCTAAGGACATTATCTACTCAAACATATCTCCAACTCATTACACTCTACATCAGTGTTATAAAAGACGTCATGCGTAGCGATGCGTGGAAGCCAAATTATGGGTTAGATGAATTTAGGCGAGGCGTATGCCAGAAAAAACATAAAAATATGTTTTCTTATTTTAATTTTTAGTCATTAAAAAATAATACTTACTAAACATTTAAAACAAATTTATAGGAACTTTATGCATTTTTTCAAAATTTACAACAAAAATATAAACACATGTTTGGTATTTGTAACAATCCGGGTCCCACTTAACGGGCTGTCCCGGTCGTTAGATTGACTTCGTACTATCCCCACTGTACCAACATAAGTCTTTTCAGCATGATTTGTCCTCACTCACACGCTCCCCGAGAAAACTTTCCAGATGGTCACCCATCATAGAATTGCTCCAAGCCAAGCACGCTTAACTGTGGAGTTTCTAGCAATGGACTTCCGAAAAAGAAGGTGCACCTTGTTTGTATGAGTAGTACCTATCAAATCTCTTAAACTTTCGTGGTCTAAGGGTATTACAATCACCCCCCGTTAGACTCGCGACGTCCTCGTCGCGTTTGATCCATCTGAGGATCTGTTTCCAGGCGTTGGGATTCTAGAGGTAGCTCTTACGAGTTCAAGAGGTGGCTCCCGTCCTCTGGCGTAGCACTTTGTCCCGCGTAGCACTTTGTCCCGCGTAACACTTAGTTCCCGATTTCCGGCTGGCAATCCTCTTTGGTACCATTTGTAACGACCCGGGTCCCACTTAACGGGCTGTCCCGGTCGTTAGATTGACTTCGTACTGTCCCCACTGTACCAACATAAGTCTTTTCAGCATGCTTTGTCCTCACTCGCACGCTCCTCAAGAAAACTTCCCAGATGGTCACCCATCATAGAATTGCTCCAAGCCAAGCATGCTTAATTGTGGAGTTTCTAGCAATGGACTTCCGGAAAAGAAGGTGCACCTTGTTGGTATGAGTAGTACCTATCAAATCTCTTAAACTTTCGTGGTCTAAGGGTATTACAAGTATCATTTACCATGAATAGAAGATTTGTTTGATCAGTTAAAGGGTGCCACTGTATTCTCTAAGATTGATTTGAGATCAAGTTATCACCAATTGAAGGTTAAAGACAATGATATACCAAAAATCGCGTTTAGGACTCGATACGGACATTACGAATTCACTGTGATGCCGTTTGGGTTAACTAAAGCACCAGCTGTTTTCATGGACTTGATGAACCGAGTATTTCATCAATACTTGGATCGGTTCGTAATTGTTTTTATTGATGACATTCTGATTTATTCAAGGGACAAGGAGCAACATGAGGAGCATATCAGCATTGTATTACAGACACTTTGACAGGAAAGGTTATATGCAAAATTCAAGAAGTGCGAATTTTGGCTCGACCGAATTGGTTTTCTTAGACATGTGGTTACCGCAGATGGTATTGAAGTTGATCCAGCCAAGGTTGGGGTTGTCACTAATTGGAGTGCACCAACCAATGTGAATGAAGTTCGTAGTTTCTTGGGATTGGCTGGCTACTATCGAAGGTTCATCGAAGGATTTTCAAAAATAGCTGGACCAATGACGCAGTTGACCAGGAAGGGAGTGAAATTTCAGTGGACAGAAAAGTGCAAGAAGAGTTTCCAAGAATTGAAATAGAAATTCATATTTGCACCATTTTTGGCTATTCCAGAAGGGTCAGAAGGTTTTTTTATCTATAGTGATGCATCGAAACAAGGTTTGGGATGTGTACTGATGCAACATGGAAAAGTGATTGCATATGCCTCTAGACAGTTGAAGCAACATGAGCAGAACTACCCAACACATGACTTGGAATTGGCTGCTGTAATTCATGCTCTAAAAATATGGCGACACTATCTATATGGTAGTAAGTGCGAGATATACACAGACCATAAGAGTCTAAAGTATTTCTTTACTCAGAAGGAATTGAATATGAGACAGAGAAGGTGGTTAGAGTTAGTAAAAGATTATGACTGTACTATCCACTACCACCCTGGTAAGGCCAATGTTGTTGCTGATGCACTTAGCCGGAAAGGTAAAGGACAGTTAGCTACCATAACCAGTCAAGAACAGTTGATCAAGGATTTTTTCAACATGAGACTGGAAGTTGTAGCTCCTCCACATCACACAACTGCAATTATAGCTGCTTTGATCGTTTGATCGACTCTCAGAGACAGAATTAAAGAAGCTTAAGGTAAGGATAAATTTTTGTGCAAGATTAAGGACCGTGTACTCGCTGGCAGTGTTAAAGGTTTTGAAATATCAACTGATGACACTCTCATGTTCATGGGAAGATTGTGTGTACCGAAGGATGAAACATTAAGGAAGGAGATTCTAGAGGAAGCACATTATTCACCTTATACTGCACACCCAGAAGGTACCAAGATGTACCAAGATCTACGAAAAATTTATTGGTGGAGAAATATGAAGAGGTCAATTGGCTTGTTTGTTGAGAAGTGCATGACTTGCCAACAAGTTAAAGCCAAACATCAACGTCCGTCCGGATTGTTGAACCCACTTGAGATCCCAGAATGGAAGTGGGAACACATAGCAATGGATTTTGTCGTTGGACTTCCTAGATCAGTTAGAGGTCATCAAGCTATATGGGTCATAGTTGATCGTTTGACAAAATCTGCTCATTTTTTACCAGTGAAGATGACTTTCAGTTTAGACCAATATACTCAGTTGTACATCAGAGAAATTGTAAGATTACATGGTGTACCAGTTTCTATAGTGTCAGACAGGGATACCAGATTTACATCCAAGTTCTGGGAAAGTCTGCAAATAGCTATGGGAACTAGATTGAAATTCAGCACATCATATCATCCACAGACAGATGGACAGTCAGAGAGAACTATATAGATTTTAGAGGACATGTTGAGAGCCTTCGTTTTAGACCTTGGTGGTAACTGGGAAATGCATTTACCGTTGGTTGAGTTTGCATATAACAACAGTTTCCAGTCTACCATTGGCATGGCACCATATGAAGCTCTTTATGACAGAAAGTGCAGATCACCAATTCATTGGGAGGAGATTGGTGAGAAGAGGATTTTGGGTCCAGAAATAGTGGAACAGATTGTAAATGCTGTGGAGAAGATAAGAGAAAGGATTAAAACAGCACAAGACAGATAGAAGTCTTATGCTGACAAGAGACGAAAGGAACTACAGTTTGAGATTGGTGAAAAAGTGTTCCTTAAAGTGGCTCCTATGAAAGGTGTGGTAAGGTTTGGAAAGAAAGGAAAACTTAGACCAAGGTTTATTAGACCTTTTGAAATCTTGGAAATGGTTGGAAACATGGCCTATAGGTTGGCCTTACCGTCAGAGCTATCAGCAGTACATAATGTTTTCCACATCTCAATGTTAAGGAAATATGTCCATGATCCGGACCACATTGTTAATTATGCATCATTGGATATTAACAAGGATATGACATATGAGGAAACTTCTACGGTTATACTTGAGAGGAAAGTTCATACCTTGAGGAATAAAGATATTCTTTTAGTTAAAGTCCAATGGCGCAAACATGGTAAAGAAGAGGAGATCTTAGCCAAATACCCAGACATTTTCAAATCAAGTAAGTTTAATTTCGAGGACGAAATTTATTTAAATGGGGGAGGTTGTAGCGACCCGAATTTTAAAATGAAAATTTTATAACTTAAATTATGTCGCTACGATATTTCCGTCAAATTTTAGAATTTATTTTACGTCCGTCGAGTTGTCTAGCAGGACATTTAATATAAGAATTCAAAACGATTTTTAATCTTTAAAAAAATTCAATATTTTTCTTATTGGATCGAATTTTACACTCAATATCTATTTTAAATTACTCTTGGACCAATATTCTTCTTTAGCCCAAGTTTAAGTCCATTATCAGCCCAATCGATTGTCCAAATTCTGGAGCCTAGGTTTGTATAGCTCAATTGTGTCAAAAACCTAAAATCCAAAAATCCACTCCCGGCTGCAAAACTCCTCAGAAAGCTTGACATTCAACTGGTAAATCCCTTCACGTTTCAACAATTATTTTTATTTGATTTCATTATCATCATTGTCTAATCCATTAACATTATACCAGTTTCTTCCATATTCAAGCTGTGAACTTCAAACCCAAAATTCATTCCCGACAGAAATCTGTGCAGGTAACCCATTCGAAATTTATTTTCAATTTGCCTTTGAGATTCTATAATCTCTGTATCATCTCAACATCCATTCAAAAAAAATGCAGAAAAAGAGATCCGGATTTTAATATCGTGAGTCGCAACTTCAACCTCTCCATATCTTGCTCTTACCTTTGGACTTATTCCTCCGACCTCAATTTTTGTTGAAAATCATCAAAAATGGAAAACCCAATTTGGACTCTTGCTTGAATTAGAAACCGGACCACTCTCTGTACGTGAAATATGAATTGGGAATGGGGGGTTGGGTTATAAATATTGAAAGTTTAGTTTTAAATCCTCAAGTTTGGTCAAACATTTAAGTTAGTCCCCTATTTGATTTTTATTCTTTCTTCATTCCTAAAGTTTATGTATTATTCAAATTAATTAAAAAATATTTTCTAATTTTACCTTATTGGTTCTAAACATTTTAATTTTCATAATTAGACCCTCAAGATTTAAATAATTATCCAATTACTCATTTCTTTACTTTCAAAAGTTCAATCAATGTCCCTAAAAGTTTTAAAGTATTAATTAGGACTTAGTATCCTAAATTATATTAATCTTGTTCTTGCTAGACAAGGTCACGGAAAAAGTTTGAAGCACGGTAACATTACATCCGTTCAATTTCAAGAAAATTTTCAAGGCTTTGAGGTGGGATTTACGTTTAAGTAATTGTGATTATTTTGTCTATGTTAATTCTTGATGTGTGATTTTGATTGTGATATTATGCATGTACGTATGAAAAGGTTGCCAGAGGCCGTAAATAGGTCCGGGATCAAAAGTGGGTCCTTGGGATTGTCCCACAGCACAAAATTGTTAAGCGCTATAACATGTTGTCAGGGATCGTAAATAGGCCCGGGATCGTAATTGGGTCCTTGGGGATGTCACACAGTACATATTTCCATAGTATGTTGTATTGATATTATATTCATAAGTTGATTTCATGTTTAGATTTAACATGGACTGATTGCTTTTTTTCACCGAGTATAATTCGTTATGCTCACCCCAATATTTTTCTATCCTTTCAGGTTAAGGAGCTCGATAAGGCAAGACAACGAGATGGGCAATCATGATTAAATAATAGACAATTTAAATTATAAATTTTTGAAACTAGTATTTTAATGGCCGGTTTCCATTTTGTCTTAAATCTCAAATTTTAGTATTTTTGCAAATTGTGGCACTTTACTTATTTTATTTGGTATTGACTCTTGAATGAGTAAATTATTCAAATGATGTTTTCCGCATTTAGTGTTTATTTGTTATAGTTTTGAAAAAATAAATATTTACGCATTTTGGCGTTTATTGAAGAAAGTTATTTACAAGATATTTTGACTTAAGTAGCGTCTTGTGTTTATGAAATTTGGGGCGTTACAGTATACATTAAAATTTTCATTTTCATTTTCATTTTTAAGTGCACATTTTTCAATAAAATAATATTTTCCATCACATTAATAACTTTTCATTCTTTTTGAACCACACATTTTTCATCAATCTACTATTCCAAAATACATTCTTTTAAAATAATGTGGCTCAAACACAAGTTTCAAATTTAAATACAAAATAGTAAATAGCATAGGAACTGAAATATTATCTAACTCTTTATCGGACTCCAATTTAATAATATGTTCTTTATCTAATTTGTCATCTGTGTCTTCTAATACAAAATTGATGAGGCTAGTGTGGAAGAACAAGCACTTGTATATTTGGAACGTTTGGATAGTCGGCATTCGAAGAAAATGTCATAACTTTTGCATACGGTGTCCGTTTTGGGCCATGCCTCCATTTTGAAAAGCTCGCGATGATTCCCATTGAACTCATCGCTTTACCGTGACGAATGATGGATTTTGGGCATTTGAATTCGTTTATTGAGTCAAAATGGCACTTAATGTTTCTTAATTCATTATTTACTTATTTTGCTTTGTAGCCCAACCCATTAAGGAACTGCTAGCCCAGTAGATTATATGTTATTTTAGTATTTAAGATTTCAAAATATCTTGTAGGGTTTTGGTCGTTCATGTAATAAGAAAAACAATTTTGTCTTTTTAAGGTGCAATTCGATTGTTTGTGTGTTGTAGACTCAATCTATGTTACATTTAAAACAGATTTATAGGAACTTTATACATTTTTTTCAAAGTTTCCAACAAAAATATAAATTTCAAATTTAAATACAAAATAGTAAGTAAATAGTATATGAACTTAAATCTTATCTCACTCTTTATCGGACTCAAATTCAATAACTTTTTCTTCATCTAATTTGTCATCTGTATCTTCAGATAAAAAATTCTCTTCGTCGGACTCCCTTATTTCATTTTGAGTATTTCTAGTACCTCTCGAAAAATTTAAGACATCATTTTCCACCCCATCATACTCTTCATAATCACAACTCTCTACAGTTCAAGTTTGTGCACTAATTGTATCATTTGCTAATAGAATCTCTATTATGCCTTTCCACATCTTCTTGTTTGCCAACCTTGCATTAAATTGGACATAGACAAGATTGTTTATCCTGATAGTGTCAAGTCTATTTCGTTTCTTTGTGTGTATGTAACAAACTGAAGAAGTTAGCATTTAATAATTTTTAAATTCAAAAAATTGTGGCGCACATAATTGCGCCTAAGTGTGCATTAGCGGTCAACAATTGTCGTTGACCGCTAAATAAGGTGACAAGCCACTTGACTTGGTGTTTTGGCCTCGCATCGTGCCTTGGCGGGCACCTAGACGTGCCTTTTAGAAGGTTGCTCTACATCCCCACGCTCATTTTCTCCGCCACCACTTAACCTCAAGCCCAACCTCAAGTTCCCCTTCCCTCTACAATCCATCATAGTGAACACCCTCTCAAAACCATTCATGAACACATTGAAAACCATTCATAAACACATTCCAAGTAATTCTCAAACAATCTAATGTCTCGAAGGCCACCAATTTATCGCTATCGATGTTGTACCGAAAAATGCCGTTCTTGTTAACCTGCAAGCATACAATATTATCGACAAATAATAGATTTAGCCCATGTATGATTGGGATTGAAATTAATTTTTTTACTAAATTTTGATAAAAATTTATAAAATGTATTGTTGAAAAGTTGTAGAACCTCTGAATAAGTGTTTGATATTGATTGTTTAACTTTAACTTAATTAATTTAAAATCTAATTTTAATCAATATCAAACATGAGCTTAATGAGTTAAAAATATCGTCCAGGATGAATCATTGTAATAATAGTTTAATAGTTATAGTCAAATTAAATTTAATGTAACACAATAGATTTTTATAAATCAAAGGTTTCATCCATCCTAACATTGTCATATGAAAATTATACAAAAGAAAGAGAAACATCACCCGAGACTAAGAAACTAGAGAAGATTGTGAAAACTCCAATTCCTCGCTTGAAACTCGATCCCAAATGATGCATTTCCGCTCCTTGAATGTAAAAATCTCTATTTTCTTGCTCTTTGACTTCTATGATGAAAACTAGCTTGCCTTTGTTCTAGACGACCTCTTGATATATATAGGATGCTAAAAAATTTCATTCCAAAAGATACCAAAATAAGAAAAGAAAATATAATTTTTTCCCCATTTTACCTTGGGACGCATGCCTAGACCTAGTTAGGGAACGCGCCTCAGTGAATTTGGCAGCTTCATTTAGTCTTAGAAGAGGAGCAGGTGCACACCTCATTTGCAAGCCTAGGTGCACGTCTCCTCTTGTCCCGAGCAGCATTTTGTACTTTTATCATAACATTCTTTTATGATATTCGATTGAGTTGATTCAAAGTGCGTTGGAAAGATAACTCAAATGATTACAACTCTTATTTAAATATACTTTCCAATTCCAACGTTTGCTGTGTAAAAAATGAGTCTCAATTTAATGTTGAAAATCCTAAGCAAAACTTTTTTGGTTGAAAATAATGTGTGATAATACTTTGACTATATTTCTTCCATTTGATTTCTTTCGTCACCCAATTGATCCCTAACATTCTCGAATTTTCATCGTGAGGCTTGACACAACTTTTGAGTATTTGCACTTTAGTACCAAAACTTTGGATCTCTTACAATTGAGTTTTTTTTTTTTTTTCATTTTTCTCTAATTCCGTCATTTATATTGATTTATACCTAACAAACATAATACACATAGAATTAAGCTATAATTTATCAAAATAAACAATAAATACTCTAATTTAAAGGTCCAAATAAGTGTATATAATACACTTATCACACGGGTTAAGCAAAATTGTCGTAATATTTTCCTTTCTTGGTGATCTTATGAGCCGGGGACATAGGCAACGACTTGGTCAAGGGAACTCATTGGAGTCGTAGCAAAACAAGTCTTTATAGGGCCAATAATTTTTCATCATTTTTCTACCAAATGTGATACGTTATTCGAAATGATATATTTGAATATTAGTCTCACCATAGTCTGATCGGATCTCTAAATGAAGTCCATGCAAACCCCAAATTTAGCCTGCGTTGGGACACTCATGCCTCCATAGTTCGACTTACTTTTACATCTCTAAACATAAACCTATTGAAGCAACCACCCGTACCTAAAATACAAGTAAAAGACAATTCTTTGAGCAAATGCTAACTCAAACATTTCAATCAAACACGAACCTTCGGTTTCTACTAAGACATCGTAAAAAGATTTGCAAGCATTAAGGGATTTAACTAAAACGACTTATTTTTCATTTCTTTCTTCAAAACTTGTTCTACATTATCATTTTTACATTTTCTCTACGGTTTGATCTAAAAGACAATTTGAATATCGACAAGGTTAAGTATAGGAGAGTTACAACCTTGCTCTATACAAAAAGTTAGCAGAAACACAAACTGCTTCACTACAATCTGTACACTACTCTTAATTAATTATGTTATCTTAAGGTTTTCTTTTATTATTTTTGTTTGATAAACTTTGTTAAAGTTTGAAAGTTACTGACTTAACCCTAAAATCACCTAATATGTGAATAATACGGAATTAAATTTATCAATTAAATGTAACAAGTCACTTTTTAATTGTTTTAAATGTTTAGTCAATCAAGTCAAATTATTTTATGTTGAATTATCACAGTAAATAATTAAAACAGTAAATAACACGAGATTTGATGATGGAGAAAATCCTTAATTGGGTAAAAACTCCATGACCAAGGGTAGTAGTTTCCACTATAGACAATAAGAACCTACCGTAGAATTCAGCCTAGAAAACTCACTAATCTAATTTCCGCAATCTTCAAAATCTGCTGGAACGTGCTTCACTTACACCTGCTCCCGATCTTTTGGAATTGTCCATCTCTTATGGAACACCAAGAACGCCTCGTTCTTTTACTCTTCTTTTACTTCTGGTTCAACCTCCCACAATCTTTAGCAACCTCTGAAAGCTACTGAGAACGTATCTTCTGATATCTAGGAAGTGGGTGTTTTGGATTAAATGAAATTTATGTTTTCCCAAACTTGTGTTGATTGATCTCAAGAATCAAAAGATTAATCTGAATTTTTGGATATGTTCTTAGATCTTGGAATGTTGTTATGAATATGTAAAACATTAATAAAAAACTTGTTCGTGCAAAATCCGTAAGCGTATAAGATCGTTGACAAGTAATAAAATTGATGAGTTGAAAATATCATCTCACAGAGAAAAAGACTTAATTATAGTGTATTCGATATATCTAAATTCGCAACAATAATAAGATATGATTGATTTGTATTTAATTACGTTCTAAACTACAAAAGCAATAAAATGGTGGTTTTTAAATCAAGCGTGGATGATTGTATTGAATTTCGAATCCACCTATTGCTATCTATTTAAATTCTTGATTTATAATCTAGTTCCATTCATGCTTTCTTGACCATCGATAAAACTATGATATATAATTCTCTTTTTCAAGACAAATTAAATCTATCATAATCACGACCTGAATCCATTCCTAGCCCAAACTCGAATGATTAGAATGCATTAAAGTTCAGATTATCTATATGATTGCACATATGATAAATATGATTCCTAACATCTATTGCACATATGTTAATTTTACTGCGTTCTAAACTTATTGTAAGTCTCCCAACACTACAACAAGCAACTAATTATCTAATTGGTGGCCAATCAGTTAAATAATACAATGTGTATGCAAAATTAATCAAGAAACGTAAGAAATAAACTAAACTACTAGTCTTGAATTAAAACAAATAAACAAATAGGGTTCATCTTCATCCAATACAAAAATAGATCTAGCCAAGCATGTTAATATATAAATTAGAAGAATAATAATGGAAAAATATCATCCGGATTATGAAATAAATCAAAAGATGTTGATCTCCCGCCCAATATTGAATTCTTCAAAATCTTGATGTAATTGACCTTCAATTCCTCGCTACGGCTTGTTATGAATTAAATTAGGAAAAATTGCAACCGCGGTCCCAAACCTTTCAGTTTGTTGCAGATTACACCCAAACCTTTAATTTTTGCAATTGAAGTCCCAAACCTTTATATGTTATTGCAGTGTCAGTCCCAAACCTTTAATTTCTCGATCGAAGTCCCAAACCTTTATATGTAATTGAAGCGTCGATCCCAAAAAATGAAAGGTTTGGGACCGACACTGCAATTACATATAAAAGTTTGGAACTTTGACTGAAAAATTAAAGGTTTGGGACTGAAGCTGCAATTACATATAAAGGTTTGGGACTTCGACCGCAAAAATTAAAGGTTTGGGTGTAATGTGCAACAAACTGAAAGGCTTGAGACCGCGGCTGCAATTTTCCCATTAAATTATAAGAAATTTTTAAAGTTAAAAAATTGATTCCCTTTGATTATACAAGAATATGGAAAGCTGAGCATATCTGAAACTACTGGACTTTTCGATACTTTAATTTAAATGCTCGATTAATTTTATTTTTTTTCTAAATCTATGTATGACCTAATATACTACGTCGATCTGAAAGTAGATTAAACTGAAAGAATTAATGATTTTAGCAAAGTAAATCGATATTAAATATTCTATAATAAAACGTGCTTAAAATAACAAACTTTTGCAACTGAAGAGCTTGTACAAGATCATTTATTTAGGAAGTCTTGTGTCCTGGGCTTTAGTGGTGGAAAACAGCAAAACCTGTTTGCACCGCAGTAAGGATAATGACGAAAATTGCACCTAGAAAAGCCAAGAAAGCCCAAGGACTGCTAAAATGGTCGTGTTTCCATTCAGCCATCCAGACTTTTGCTTTACTCTCGCAATGATTTTGAATCTGCAACTTAACAACTGCATATGCTTCAGGATCAAATACCAAACCATTACCTATCTCGTTAAAGAGTTGCGCCAATTCTTCGTCACTGCCTAAATTGTTTACAAGAATTCTTCTTCTTCGGAGCTCTTTAACATCATCAGCATGATCGATGAGTGAATCCATTAGGCAAATGTATGACATAATGCTATAATCAGAAGGGCCACCGGGACACATTTCATAAGCCACCAAGTTTAATAGCAAAGGTTTTGTTGAATCATCAACCACGATTGGAGGAAGTGTAAGAGTACCAGAAAAAAAGTGAGATTTGAACTTTACATCAGTAACATGGTTAGTTTGACTTGGTCTGAAATGAATTCCTGCTGATTTGAGCTCCGTTACTGAACGATACGAATACCAATTCATCTTCTTGTTGTCTTTAGGAGATGACCCGATGAGCTGTTCCCGAACTAGATGTAGAAGGTGGCATGCATCCATATTTATATTCGATTCCTCCTTTTTCTGAACACTGCATCTGCATCCTATCATTCCTTGCACAACTTTCTTGACAGCATTAGTTCGTTCTTCCTGAGGTGGCACTATGGTGGCCATCTGATCAATGAAATTCTGAATCAACTTTGTCCCCTTGCTTTCATTTTTGAACCTGAATTTCATCAAAACTTTTAGTACTTGTAAAGGAATTTGATTCTCTAGCAAGAACAAGTCCCTCCACACAAAATTAAGGTAGGAACTCCAAGGCAGTAGTGATCCCAGAGGATTTACATTTTGTTTCATAACTGTCCCATTGGAATCATTACTTTCAGTTTCGAAAAAGACGGACATAAAATGAAGCACAAAGCAAGCATCAAGAAACATCATTTTGTTGAACAATTCATTAGTCGAGCGCCTCGAGCCTTCCTCATAGCATTCGCGGGCACTATTACCCTCCCTTGCCACCGCTTCATGTATCTGTTCGACGGATACTTTATTTTCACAGGCATGCAAGAATTCCTGCGCGATTGGAGTTTTTAGCTTCTCGAATGCTTTGAGCTCTGGCTTTCCATGATGATAAAGGCCTATCGAAACTACCAGAGGATCATAACAACTTTTGTTGGATTCTTTGTCACGCAGCAATGATGGAATCCTTTGTATTTGGGGTTTGACACTTTCGTCTAAAGGAATCAACACTGCAGCGGCCCTCATCGACGCCCCGCTAAGACGACAAGCTGTACGGGCGGATTCCGCGGGTTCAACCTTTAACACCGTCATCCCCTGGATGTGAGCACGAATTTGCGTTGGCACATATTAGCAAAATATCGACTTTTTAACTAGACAAATTTCAATTTTAAAAAATCAATGTTTAAAAAAATCGACTCGGATATCGACCCAAAAAAGTAATAGGGTCGAGGGTTAGAGAGTCGATCCGGTTTGAATCGATATCGAACTGAATGATACATTAAATAAATAAATACACAAATAAACTATAAAATATCATAATTATAATTGATTTTTAAATTTTAACTCAAATTAAATATAATCCATGCAAGAAATTTCTGCGCGATTGAGATTTTTAGATCCTGGAATGCTTTGAGCTTTGAATTTCCACAATGATAAGGGCCTATCGAAACTACGAGAGGATCATAACAATTGTTGGGTTGTTTCTCACGCAGCAATGAAGGAATCTTTTGTATTTGGTGTTTAACTATTTTGTCTTCAAAATAGTTTTCTACAGAAGAAATCAACACTTCTATTACCTGAGGTATCCTACTACTACTAGGAGGCAAAACTGCAGCAGCGCACGTAGACATCTCTTCACCCTCGAAGGAATCATGCGATCTACGGTTGGATGCAACTTCTGTCATCCCCTGGACGTGAGCACGAATTTGTGTCAGCACATATTATTAGCAAAATATCAACTTTTTAACTAGACAAATTTCAATTTTAAAAAATTGACTCTGATATCGTCCCGAAAAAGGAAGAGGGTCGACGGTTAAAGAGTCGAACTGGGGACGAATCGGTATCGAACTGAATGATAAATTGAATAAATAAATACACAAATAAATTATAGTGGTGTTTCCCACAAAAGGTGTGACCCTAGATTTCGAGGGGTGTGAGCTTCTTCTTGAGCCTAGATTTCGAGGCGTAACAATAAACATTTAAAAACTCAACATTTCATTATTCATGATCTCAACTATATTTTCTAAATGTTTATACTATCATACTTAATAAATGCTAGTTTTTTTTTTATGCGAATTTCTTGCTTTTCTTCCTACAAGAAATACATGATAAAAAAATATCATTATTAACGATAGAAGGTTATTTTTCCTAAATTTCCATAATAAATATGAAATTTAGCAAAAAAAAAAATAAAATCACTGTAATCCAAAGATCAACAAAAGAAATTTTGCAAAATAAGTCAACAAATTGTACCAACTAGAAAAGTCAAGCCTCTCTCTCTCTCTCTCTCTCTCTCTCTCTCTCTCTCAGAGCAATGTGAGTCATCTTGAGTAGGCAAAAGCAATATTTATAAGCCTCCGGCATCCAAGCCTATAACCGAACCTTAGGGCTTAGGCATAAAAGCTTACCCGAACCAAGTAATGCTATTCATAATGAAGACGATCGGAAGTCGCCATACGTGGCACCTACGTGGAATAATGTTAAAAAGGGAAATGTAGCATAATTTAGTAATTTTTTTTAAAAGGGAAATATGTATTTTCCTATTGATTTGTGTGTAAAATATTTTATTGGGTATATGTGTGATGGAGAATTTTATTGTAGCAAACGATGTTTTGAAATAATTAAAAAGAAACGAGGCCTTAATTTTGTAAAAACGCTTTAGAAAACTTCCTACACAATTTTCAGTATTTTATTGGCATAGAATAATAGTACACGGTAAAGATTATGCCTTCACAAAGAATTTCATCTTTCACCAAGACAAGTTATTATTTAGTCTATTCTTTTAATTTTTTTTTTTTCCTTCTCTTCTCCATTTTAATTTAGGTCAAAGTCAAACAATACATTTTAATCACATTTTTCATGAGTCCCACAACTTTTTAACCACACATTTCAAAAACTCCTATCACAATATACTAAAAATATAATTTTAATATCCACCAAACACCTTCTCGATGAATGTTTAGGAATAAGCACATGCAAGGCAAGCACTATTGAACTAAAAATTAGATCTTATTCCTCGTGAGAACGATACTCTTAACTCACAAACCTTATTACTTGTACAATGATTTCGTACGCTTGCGCGGTTTCACGCGAACAATTACCAAACCAAATTTTTTAAATTTCATATTCAAAATTCAGGAATAAAATTATTTATTTCAAAAATTAATTAATAATTCAATTATTAATATTAATATTATAAAATTAAATTAATTTATACCCTCGCCCCGCCCCATTTTTCGAACTCTAATCATTCCCCTCTCCTCTCTTCTATAAATTTAGCACATACACCATTGGAGGTCACCATCATTGTCCATCGCCACCGGGTAAGCACTGCCGACAGAAAGCATCGGCACTACGCAAGGGCCGACGCGTCTGTGCAATAGCTTGGCAAATGTCGCACACAACACCAAGCTAAGATCGCAAGGCTCTTCCTCCAATTTACGTTGTGGGTGTTTTAGGTGAGCAACAATGTGATTTATAAGTGCCTCGGGTTTTGGGCGTGCAACATTATGATTTGTAAATGGTGGAATTTCTTCCTCCAATCTGTTTGGGGTTGCATTGGGTGTTGGTTATGGTTGTGTCGGTGATGTGGTGGTACAACGGTTGTGGTGAGTTTTGGCAGTGATGGTGTTGGTAGAGGTAGCGACGAAGAAGCACATAGTGACATGAAGGTGGTGTGATAGATCTGTGGAGTGGCTTCCAGCGAAGTGAAGAATATTGGCGGTAAGCGTGTGAGGTGGTGGTCTGGATCGCTGCGTCGTCGCAGCTGTTGAATGGTTCTGATTTTGGATTTGGATTTGATTTTTTTGTGGTGTTTGGATGGTGATCGTTGTGATGTTGGCGGCTACGGTGATGTTGGTGGTGGTGATCAACGACGATCGTTATAGTGGTGCATGGTGTGGGGGTGGGAATGTTTATGACCAATCATTGGTTGATTGCACAATAAATTGGTTTATTTGTGACTAATAAATAATAATATGTGACCTAAAAATTTGAATTGTGGCTTATAAATTTTGTGATTTGTGATCGATAAATAAATTGTGACCTTTAAAAGTTTCGATTTTGTGACCCATGAATAAATTGACTTATAAAATTTTTGATACGTGATTAAGAAAATTCTGTGACCTATAAATTTTTTGATTTGTAATCGAAAAATAATTTATAACCAATTAATTCGTTAATTTGTGATCAAATCATATAGATTTGTAATCTTAATATATTTAACTAAGAATTTTTTTTTAATTAATTATTTCACAACTAAAATTTAATAGTTATTTCTTAGTTTTTAAGTGGCACAGGTTGTCGAGCCCTGACCAGAGCTTGCCTATTTATTGTGAAAAGATCTTCATCTGATGCTTATCAATTGATTAAATTAGTAGGCCCAAAGCTCGCCTAGTATTTATTGTGAAAAGATCTTCACCTGATACATATCAATTGATTAAATTAGTAGGCCCAAAGCTTGCCTAGTATTTATTGTGAAAAGATCTTCACCTGATACATATCAATTGATTAAAGGGAAAATTAGGTCCAATACGTTTTTTTTTTTTTTTTTGGATGTTTTGATTAATACTCTTAAATTCTAATTAAACATTTTAATGAAATATTAATTACGTTCAATTTTTAGAAAAGTGACATAATGTCACTTTTTCATAGAAAAGAGACAAAAACACATTGCATACATTAATATTTAATTGATTCAAAATTTTCCTTTTCATATGTATTACCATAAAATAGGGCTTGAATTTGTATGTTCAAATTTTCAAAAATGAACACATATGCATCTAGTTAATTGCTCCAAAGGTATAGTGTAACTTTTTTTTTTTTTTTTGATAAAAATAACAGAATATCATTTTTTCAAAGAAAAGTGACAGAATTCACATTGTCATTTTGTCAAACACCTTACACGCATATGATTTAATTTATTCAAAGTTATTTTTTCATATGTATTGACAAAATTCATTTACATTGTAAGGTTTAAACTAAACCTAATCATGAAATCCAAATAAAAGTGACATTCTGTCACTTTTCATATAAAAGTGACATAATTCACATTCTCATTGAGCAAATATCTTGCATGCATGAATGTAATTGATTCAAAGTTTTATTTTTCATACGTATTAACATAAAACGAGGATTGAATTCGTACATTCACATTTTCAAAACGCACACATGCATCTAGTTAATTATTCCAACGAGATACTATAATTTTTTTTAGAAAAGTAACATAATGTCACTTTTTCATAGAAAAGTGACAGGATTCACATTTTTATTTTGTTAAACACCTTGCACACATTAATATTTAATTGATTAAAAGTTTTTTTTTTCCATATGTATTACTATAAAATAGAGCTTGAATTGGTATGTTCAAATTTCAAAAAATGCACACATATGCATCTATTTAATTGCTCCAAGGATATAGTGTGATTTTTTTTTTTTTTTGACAATGTCACTTTTTCATAGAAAAGTGATAAAACTCACACTATCATTTTGTCAAACACCTTACAAGCATCAATGATTTAATTGCTCCAAGGATATAGTGCTCGAATTTATTTTATTTTTTTTTTGACAAAAGTGACAAAATGTCACTTTTTCATAGAAAAGTGACAAAACTCACACTATCATTTTGTCAAACACCTTACAAGCATCAATAGAAACTGAACGTTTTGGACGTAAAAAGAGACTCTGATTTCCTCATCTCCTTGAACAAACTCGACAAATCGAACTCCGACGAAATCGATGATATAATAATTGAACAAGGAGTCAAAAATATTAAAAAAAAAAAAAACCCCCCATTTTTTTTGGGTTCAAAAGCAATGAATTTGTGGATGATTTCTCGATCTTTTTCCAAAGCTTCGAAGAATGAACGAATTTGTGGATGATTTCCTCTTTCTCCTTCCAATTTTCTCTTTTTTTTTTCCTGTTTGAAGGCTGGTTAATGAAGATGCCCTAATCTTCTGTTTGAACGTATTTTTTACGTTGAATTTCACTTAATTACTACTTAATTCAAGTTTATCATGTTTTTTTTTAAAACAGTCCCAAAATATAGGGTATTTGTGTAATTACCCCTTGATTAAATTAGTAGGCCCAAAGCTTGCCTAGTATTTATTGTGAAAAAGATCTTCACCTGATACATATCAATTGATTAAATTAGTAGGCCCAAAGCTTGCCTAGTATTTGTTGTGAAACGATCTTCACCTGATACATATCAATTGATTAAATTAGTAGGCCCAATTTGTCAATGAACAGGTCCCATTTTAGGTTGTCCACTTTCCAGCCGTAGATATGGTGGGTTGTAACCTTGTGGGTCTAACTCACCACGTTGACACATGACAGGTGTTATATAAGTTTTTATTTTCAATTTGATAATAATTTTAACCACGAGTAAAGTAGGGTTGAGTTAGCTCCCGCCGTCATACGTAGCGAGGCTCGAAATTTATATGAATAGTGTCAAAATGAGCAAGACAACACACTCTTGAGACAGATCCAATATGTTAAAAGTTGGATAGAGAGGACGAGAAGCTAGGCCTCATGCATCTGGTTGAAAATATTGATTAGATTCACGTATTATGGGTACATGCTTGTTGAGAGTCTGAAATGGATAGGACACTAGTACGGATATCATTATTGATCTTGTAATAAAACCAAAGATTTTCTTGTCTCGGTGTGGCCACAACCACAATCATGATTAAACCACTTAACCAAATCTCAACCATGCTCTAACCATTATTAGAAAATAATTTTAATTATATAACGAAGAAATATGTATCAAATTTTTGTGTGTAAATGAACCATTTGTTGAGATGCATCACTGATTAGGAGCATTGTGCAATTCATTAAAGTGCATCTCATCTCCTAATTGATTATGCATATCTAATTGTAATTATTAACATTATTACTGTTTTTATCACCAAAATATGTACCCTACTTGTAAATGGACATAAAACTATACTAATTTAATGAACGTTTAGGAATAAGCACGTGCAAGGTCGAAATCAAGGAATAAACTACGACATGTAGACTACTTCCTTTGTACAACTGATTACAATATTAGAAGAGATATTACTATATTTAGTTTCTAATTTTAATGCGTATTATAGGTAATATTATTATGGTTTGATTTAATAGCTTTTATTAAAATTTCATTCTTAGAATAGAATCTTTGAAACCCTATATGAAAGGGGGTTTTTACATTGTAATAAAACAACCTTTGATATATGATATAAATTAATTTCCTCTCTTCCTCTTCTTCTCATCCCCATTCCCCTTCTATAATTCTTCTATAGAATCATGCTTCAAAAACTCTTCAACAGAGGTAGCTGTTGGATGTTGTATCTACACCTAAGCACTCAACTTCTAGTGGCATATCCATGCACCCAATAAGGAGTTGGAGTGTGAGAGTGAAATTTTCTAGATATCGGTGAATTTTCACGAGTTGCATCTGATTATTGAAATATTATGTGGGTAATGCTGTCAATATAGATGATCTACAAATACAAGAACACGTGTATATTATGTATAATGGAATATGAGCACCCACAGGTTAGATCCCAAGACATGTGTACGGGATTTTCGTTGACAAGTAATATATGATGAGTTAAGAGTTATCATCCCACAAAAAATAAATTTCAATCAAGTATATCAGTTTTTATTCATATTCAAAGTGAGTAAACAAAATAGAATTGTGGTTGATAAGTATTCTAAATTATTCTAAGAAAGCTTGTAATATTCGAGTTTTATATTTATATGGAATGAATGTATTGGATTACGAATCCACCTATTGTTATCTATTTCAATTCTCAATTATGTAGCTAGTATTATTCATGTATTCTTGACAATTAATAAATCTATTATCATTAATTCTCTTTTTCAAGATAAATTAAATCTATTCTAATCACAACCCGAATATATTCATAATCCGAATTCGAATGAATAGAACGCATTAAAATTTAGATTATCTAAAAAATTGCACACGTAATAAACATTATTCATAATAACTATTGTACGTATGTTAATCAAGCAATGTTCTAGACATATTGTGAGTTTCACAACACTACAACAAGTAACTATATATTTAATTGGTGATTAGGGAATCAAATAATAAAATTATGCATGCAAGATTAATAAAGAAAAACAAGAAATTAACTAACTACTTGTCTTGAATTAAAAATAAATAATAACAGGTTTTATCTTCATCCAATACATGAAAATAATTAGCCTAACATATTTTTTTATGTAAATTACACAAAAACATTTGGAAAAACATCACCTCGAAATGAAAAACAATGAATGGAAAGTAAAAAAATAGTTTCTTCTTTGTTAATCTTCAACCCGGACTTTAAATCGTTAATTTCTTGTGATGATTGCCTTTAAATCTCATGCTAGCCTCTTTGTTGTGGTGAAAAATAGGATTTGATATGTTGTATCTCTTGTTCATGCTGTTCACCCTCCAAGAAAATAGGTTAAATTTGGTTTTATAAGAATTTGGATAAAATCAGGAAAGAACGACCTCGAAATGGCCTGTGCACGCATGCTGTATAGTTCCTTGCGCACGCACCATTCATTGATTTTGTTCTCAATAGATGAAAGTCATGCATGTGCGCGTGGGAGAATTTGCCTGCGCCCTCGCAGATTTGTCTTTGAACAGTTTTTAATATTTTGGTCATAACTTTTTTTATAGGTATTCGATTGAGCTGATTAAAAATATATTAGAAATGTAATTCAAAGGGCTACAATTCTTCTTGAAGTAATTGTTTTCCAAATCGAACGTTTTCTATCCGAAAAATGGGTTTCAAGTTGAGGCTAAAAATCCATAGCATAACTTCTTTGGTTGGAAATTGATTTGTGAAAATAATTCCACTATATTTCGCTCATTTGACCTCCAATCATCGTTTTGTGCTTCAAATCAACTATTGGATTACACTTTGACCCCGAAACTTTGGATTTCCTTCGTTTTAGCATGTTTTTCATTCATTTCTTCCAAATCTACTAATTTACATTGAGTCCATCCTAACAAATATAATTAATACAAAATTAAGTTATAACTCATTCAAATCACTAACAACTACTCTAATTTAATAATCTAGATAAGTGTACAAATACACTTATCAACATGATATAGGTTTGCAACTATTCGCCCTGAGTGAGGATCTTTTAATTTTAGTGTTGGGAAAGATACATGCCATCAAAATCAGATCCCTTGGCGTATGCTATATTAAGATTTGAGGATTCATCTCAAAAGATCAACATTATTAAGCACTTTTTTGTTTCCCATTCCTTCGTAAATATTTTTCCTACATGCTCATTTTCAACCACACATTCACACAATAAAATATTCTATACATAAACTCAAAATTTTTGTAACCACACATTCGCCAAAAATTCACCTTTCAAAACAATATGTTTTCCAAAAAAAATGCCCACCGAACACGGGCTAAGAGGAGTAGGACAAATCATTATATGTTGGTCTATACTTTTATCCTTATGTAATGTAAAATTTATCTCTTAACATGTCCCCACAAGATGGTGGCTCATTTGAACAAACTCATATCGAACCGTGTTCTCATTTGACTCTTAATCGACTCAAAGTGCTTGATGGAGCTTTATGGGTTTTAATACAATAATAAGGGCCCATTTAGCATGACTTTTACTTCATGTTGAAGATCTTTTTGAGGAAATTACCTTAAATTTTGTTTAAAAACTTATTTATAAAAGATCATCTTATTTCGAAAGTATTTTTAGAGAAAGTCACATTAGACAACTTCTTCTAAAAGCTGATGCAGGACAAAGGAAAAGGCAACAAGAACAGGGGAAGAAACCAGAAAGAATGGGGGAAGAAGCCACAGAAGAAACAGAAATTCAAGGGGAAAGAGGTAAGAAGAAAATGATTGCTCCAAGCAACGCCATTTTATTTCATCATATTTATCAACTGTCTAAATTATAATGTGAAAATCATATAAATAGTAAAAACCTAGCTAAATGATGGGTTTGGGCCAACCCACTGCTACAAGCCCAATAATAGAAAACATAAATGATAAAGCCTAATAACAATAAAGTTAAATCTCGACGATGTCCGTATCAATTCTTCCGGGTGTGGGAGAAAAAAAACTCGACCTTGTCGAGTGGATAAACTTCTACCACGAGGACGATCTTTCGTAAGAACCAAATATCGAAACTCCAACAGTGTAATCCAGATTTTTTGGAGCCTCTAGAATCCATGTACGATCTGCATCAAGTGAAACTACCTAACAAATAAAGAAGCACTAAATCTCTCCATCATTGGTCAACACAATCTGTTTATCTAAAATAATATCAATTGTCACTTTGTGTGTGACGATGATAGGGAAGTAGAAATATCAACATAGAGAGGTTGGGAGTCCACAAAGTTAAATAGAAAATAATCATCAAAAGAATATAAACAATGTTTGTAAGTAATGAAGTCCTCGATATTTAAAGTATGGTGGTAGCCAAACTGTGTCTTCTCTATTGACTTTTTGTGGCCTTTCCTTCTGCACACGAAGCAGAGTTCTAATTATAATATTAAACGTCACATTAATTAATTATTTTCTTCAAGTTCTCTTTTATAGCCCATGTTTAAATTAAAGTCAATATTTAGTCTACGTTTTGAAGATCATTAAAACAAAATTCTTTGTTTTTCAAATTTTCGCGAAAAGCCTCTAGAAATCTTGATCCGGGGCTCAGTTTAATCAATCGTTTGGGAGCTCACACTCTACTTAAGTACTTTTGAGTGATTGAGTTATTATTTATTTATTTAGAAACATAAATACTGAATATAATAAATATTTGTTTATTTTATTGTGAATGTATATGTAGTTTTTCCAACAATCTAAATTAACAATAGCTTCCCCAAACCTCTCCCAAACAAGCCCTAACACTACTCATATCAATCATTGTACAACATTAAGTTGCGATTGCTGTACAACAAATGTTTCTGTGGGCATTTAAGAAGGGATAAGCACCAGAGGGATGGGCTGGGCACTATTTAAAATTGAATAATGTTATTTATAATCATTTACTTCGATAATCGCTTTACGCGACAGTTTATTATTTGATGTAACAAAATTACAGAAAATTAATTCTTCAAATAACAAATTGTCACATAGAATGATCACCAATAGTGAACGATTATGAATAACATTATTCTTTAAAATTATAGTAATTGTTTTTTTTGTGGGAGGATGGATTCCATCATAGTTATTAGACCCGATCCAGACATTGACTCGGTCAAGGTACTGGGTCATCGGGTTACTGATCGGACCGGTGAACCGGTGGTCGGATCAATGGGTCATTACTAAAAAATTATCTAAAAAATTTTAAAGTAGAATTTATTTATTTATTTTTGTTTGAGACAATTAAATTTTTCAAGTTATTTGTTACAAATTATTTTTATACCTTTAAATTAATATTTTTTGAACTCATTTATTAGTGATAATGGTTACATTTTGGTTTTATAATTTTGTATATTATATTTTCTCTTTTTTGTGATGTACAAACCATTTATAGTTATTGACCAATAATTAACGTGTATTATCTATTCAATTTGTTTTAGTTAAAATTAAAATTTTAAACAAATAATTATTTGATATTACAAAATGAATGAAACACATTGGACTAATTTTATTAAAAATATTTTCAAAATATGGCAAATTGTTCATACGTTAAATATGGTTTATTACACAAAACGACAACATAGTATTACTTGCTTTGGTGGTAAGGTTATGTTCTAATTAACTAGAGGTCAAATGTTCAAATCTTTAGTCCCCTAAAATTTCAAAATCAATGGAGAAATCAAAGAAGTTTTGAAATTTTGTTAAAAAATCAATCCGGCCGAACCGGGTTGACCGGCAAGATAATTATATAAAATCGGGTAATTGACCCGGTCAAACCCGATTCTTGATCGGGCCACTTGCATTTACATAGTATGAGTTTGTCCGATCTGAAATAGTGTTTGGGTCACCGATTTATCGGGTCGGGCCGATTTTAATAACACTAGATTCCACAGTTGAGAAATAGGCGAGGATGATAAAAGGGTGGATATTAAGACATGATATGATGATGGTGTGTTTGTGGTTGGTCCAAAGGGACACGTAAATCCTCGTGAATCACATGGTAATGGACGGATGTGGGGGGATCGGGTCGGG
Organism: Fraxinus excelsior; assembly: GCA_019097785.1. NCBI lineage: Eukaryota > Viridiplantae > Streptophyta > Magnoliopsida > Lamiales > Oleaceae > Fraxinus > Fraxinus excelsior. Next base: position 1,444,707 of record CM032630.1, read on the forward strand.
CATGGCTGTAGCTCGGTTAAGTCCTCAGTCCACTTCATTTTTTTGGAAGTTTTTTTTCATGTAAAAAAAAAAAAAAAATCATGTGTAATTTTTTTTTTCCTCGACTTGTAATCCGATCCCGATGGTAAATATAATATTCAACATCATATTAAATAATTATTTTCTTCAAGTTCTCTTTTTATACTAAGCACTTATTAGATAAACTTGAATTAATCTACATGTACATTCTTTGTGTACATTTTGGAAGTTATTTTAGGAGGGGTAAAAAATTGAGACCATTGATTATTTTAAGTGTTGGATAAATCAATGACAAAATTGTGCTGCATGGTGAAATGTAAATCAGAATGTCAACCAAAATATAAGTGTATCAAAACTGGATAAACTTTGTTAAAATTTTATCAATTGAAATCATTAAATTGTCAATTATATGTAGACCGTGTCATAAATTTGTTGGAGCAACTCGAATTTTTTGAATATTTGTTTAAAATTTTTGATAAATAACTTAAGATATTTTGTTATTTGATCTTAGGATTGTGGTCTAGATTTTCAAGTAACAGATATATGTTGTTAATTGCTTATCCTATTACATTTAATCATTTTCCTTAAAAATTTAATATTGTCCAGTATACTTTATTAAGCATGACATCAAAGAGTTAAATATATTTTATCAGATTATTCAGAACTAATTTGCTGCTTATAGTATGCAAGAAATATCGCCATGGAGTCTAAAATACCGGAGATGTGGTCACCAATGGACAATATATTTCATGTGCACTGTGGGCATGAGATTAGTTCTATCACATTAATATTATAGTACTTAATAAAATATTTTGTTATCTACTTATTTATTCTAGTACGATATGAACGTCGGAGAGCATTCTTTCATTACACCCACCGAATAACATTGTTTTGCAAATTTATCATTGTTTAGTAAACTGTGATTTAACTTTTATATTAAATTTTGCGCATCTAACAAAATTGTTGAAACTACATTTATTGTCCCTTCATTACATTTTTGACCTTTTAGTACATCACATTATCAAATGAAGGGACGTCAACATATTTGTTAAAACCTCGGTATATTACTAATTGACGCATTCCTATTTACTAAGAAGAGTGTTTAAGTGACAAAAATGTAATAAACAGACAATCAAAAAGATAGAAAGCAACAAATTTCAACTCTAAATAAACACGCTCTTCGTCGATGGATCGAGACCGATGAAAACCAAGTTAAAATACTATTTCAGTCATAATCAAATTAAAGTATTTTGTCTTGATTAATTGACTTTAAGGGACACCCAAAAAAAATCCTTAAGAATGTGTGTGATTAGTACAAAGTACGAGACCATGTGGGGCTGCTACTGGATTTTTAGCTTCATATTTTCAATATTATTTTGAAATTGTGAAGGGTTATTACAGTTATGAATAGAAGCCAAACATTGGGCTTGCAGTATTATCAGTATACTTCTTCAACAGCCAAATAAACAAAAGTGTAAAGGGGAGGAGGAAAAAAAATGTCAACTTACAAAATACCCTTAAAATTAGGGATGTTTTGAAAAATCATAAGAAAAGGTTTTTAGGAAGTAAAAAATACTGTGTAAAATGGAAAAGTGACGCAATGTCACTTTTTTTTTTTTTAAAAAAGTGACAAACTCAAAAAAAAGTAACAAAACTAAAATAAAAGTGACACACACACACTCAAAAAGTGATACAAACTCAAAAAAAATGACAAACTAAAAAAAATGACAAATACCAAAATAGCACCATCCATTTGTGAATTTTTTTATCTGCTTAAAAAGTGACAAAAAAAACTATAAAAAAGTGGAAAATTTTTAAAAAGTGACACAATGTCACTTTTATAAAATTGAAGAGCAATTTTGACATCTCTAGATGGTAATACATAAAATTAAGTAAGTTATACTGTGACACAATCTCACTTTTATAAAAAAATGATTTTGTTAGTATAAACAGTGACCAAAAAGACAAAAATCCAAAAAAGTTCCCCGTAAATTCACGACTATTGATTAAAACATTCCAATTGCAACATTTTCATTTGGACAAGAGTTCGATATTTACGGTTCAATTTTGACATTCGAAAGACAAAAATCCATACTAATTCGCATTCATTTGAATTTCATTTGGCTATGTAACATATGATAGTTGTGTGTTCATTTGGATTTCTTTTGGGTTTCTAAAAGCAACCAATAACTACCTAAACAATATTATTAGATAACACACAACAACGGTAACAAAGTAAGAAAAAAGCGAATAAACTGTGAAGCATTCCAAAGTGAAATTGAAATTAAATTCATTCACAAATTTACAAGGAAAAAGAGCTTAACCCTATGTTTGTAAGCATATGAAGAAAGTTTTCTCTTCTTCGTTGAAGATCCTTCAAGCGAATTACTCTTTCTCTTCATCACGGACGATTCAAGACCATTGCAATCACTTTCTTCACTAATGCATTAGAGATCTGTAATGGTGTCGGCACTGGTAACTGAAGGAGTCGAGAGGGTCACAATATTTAATGATGATGAGAATGGAACATTTTATTTCAGAGATGATTAGGTTGGAGCGTATTTTGAGCTAGGGCTTGGTTGGGCTGTATATGATTTATTTTCATCTATTTTCACATAGAAGTTATGGTTAATTCGAATATTAATGAATAAATTAGTAATTTAGGGTATTAATCAATTCTCTTGGTTTCGGGCGTAATTAGCCTAATTCCCCACCCCAAAAAAAAATAAAAAAGAAAGAAGAAAGAAGTCTTATCAAAGTCATGTGGAACGAATGATTTTTTAAAATTAGTAATTTAGGGTATTAATCAATTCTCTTGCTAGTGTGATATTGTTAACTAATGTTGTACAAGTATCACGATTCTTTAAAATTCTCATCAGTCTTTTTTGGGAGGAGGGACTCTACATTGGAGAAATCAATCATGCTACATGTACATCATCATTTACATCATTTTTTATACTTTGTCACACTGTAATACACCCATTGGACGGTTTTAAAAAGTAAACAATTTTAACTCCAATACTTTTTTAACAACACATCAAATGTGAAACTCGACATACATTTTGGACAGTACATCTAGCATTTTTGTAGAGAAATTGAATAATGTTATTTATCGTTATGATGATGGAATATCGGTGATGTGCCAGTTTATGTGAAATAATGAGATTGCGCGATTTAATTTTTTCTGATGACTCATGTGTCTAAGTTTCGCTCGATTAATCTTGGTTTGCCACCCCGGGTTAATCCGGATGCGGTCACAGCTTATACAAATTTGGGTCGGACATTCGGCTGTTCTCTTCCGTGTGGATCTCTATCTTCCAATATAAATGTTGCATTCCAGCTGCCGCTAGAATTTGAACATTCGATGCCTCGCAGAGAACTCTATTGCTTTACCACTGTGCCATGCCCTTGTGGGCTTGTGCGATTTAGTTTTTATGTGAGAGGAGAAGAGAGAGAAAGAAACGCGAAGAATAATGAGGTGCACATCACTGGTTTTCCATTATGAAGATAAATAATATTATTCAGATAAATTGGTGGGGATGATCGAAGGGTGGATATTAAGACACAAAATATTGGTAATGTGTTTGTGGTTGGTCCAAAGGGACACGTAAATGATAATTAAAATATTAAACATCACAATAATTAATTATTTTCTTCAAGTACTCTTTTATAGCCCATGTTTAAATTAAAGTCAATATTTAGTCTATGTTGTGACGATCATTGAAACAAAATTCTTTGTTTTCAAAATTCAACATTATTCAATTGGGAGTTGTTTGGGAGCTCACACTCAAAACTTAGGTACTTCATAGTTCATACAATACTTATATGAGTTTTTATTTTAATTTTAATGGCTTCGTAGCTCATATAACCTCACACATACTTGTTGAAAAGTAAAATTTAAATTCTCAATCATAACGCCTACTAATCATATAACGATCTGTATAACAGAAATATATATATTGAATATAACAAGTAATTATTTTTTTTTATTGTGAATAGTATGTATTTTTTTCAATAATTTTAAAACACGTATTTCCAATAGTTTTTGCAACCTCTCCCAAACAAGCCCTGACACTTTCTCAAATCAATCATTGTACAATACGTCATTACGTTGCGATTGCTATACAATAGCCGTTACTGTGTATAACAGACGGTGGGGAGTCGGGAAGCTATAAGCACAAAAGAGCCCGATTTGAAAAAAAGCTCGAATCGACCAAAACTCGAGCCAAGCCTCGAAAATAAATTTGGTCTGAGCTCGGACCCGCTCGCAAGCCTCACGAACCGAAATACGAGCCGAGTCGTGAAGCTCGTTTTATTTGCAGGCAAATAACTAGTAAAAAGTACTAAAAACTAGCAATTAATAATGGTTTAATCACACAAAACGTCCCTACGTTCGACATATAGTGTGTCAAACGTCCTTACGTTTCAATTTTTTGTATTTTCATTCATATTTCAATGTTTCATTACGGACAACGTCATTTTCACCTATTTTAACATAAAATGACCAATATACCCTCCTATATAAATAAAACAAAAAATAAAGGAAAAATAAAGAATAAATTACAATTTTACTTTTAAACTTTTTAAAAAATACAAATGAATCCAAAATTTATGAAAATATTAAAAATAACAAAAAAAAAACTCTTTCTCTTCATTTTTATTCTCTAGCTTTTTTTCCCTCTTAAATTTCCCTCCCATTTTTCTCCCTCTCCCACCATAATTAACGCCCTCTAAACATCTCAGTAATCATCGGTCACGCACTTTATGAACCTCGATGCGCTCATTCTACTCGCCGGCAACCCCAAACGGCCAAACTTCTCCTCCCGTGGGGCAAGCTACTTAAATCTCAATAGTTTCTCTTGGATTCTTGAAATTTCTCAATAGTCATGCAACTTATAGTCATGCAACTCATAAACCGAATATTAATGTTATTCGTAATTATTTACTATCAGTAACCGCTCTACATGACGTGTGTTATTTGATGAGTTGTGAATTTATATAAACACTATATATGAACTTGTTGATGTTTGAAATCATTGTTTTGTTAAATATCGGCACACATCAAAATTACACCTTTAATAATTAACCAACAATAATTGGCGTTCAAACGTACAAATCCTAGAAGTCAACTAGATTTCAAGAAACCCTAGTGACATGAACACAACAACGAGGCGTATTGGGTAATGGTGGGACAATTTCATACTCCTTTGCACAAAAAACAGGATTCCCAACTAGGAATTGAAAGCTGCATTTGGTTGTAAGGGATAATTAAAAAAAAAAAAAGAACAAAAGGAAATTAAATTAAAGGAATGGTAAATTAGTCAAACATCAAATGTGCTTTCATGCATACACGTCTTTGTTAGTGGTCCACTCCACATTTGCACATTGATTGTTACCTTTATTCTGCTCAACATTTTACGGGTCGAGAAACATTCAAGATATAAGATATGTATATTCAGGATTATTTCTTAACCAACATTCTCGATTTAATAGTATAGTCCCATATAAATTAGTCGATTGATTGTTGCACATTGAGTACGGAGAATATAGTCCTTGCCTCGTTACCTATGACCGTTTATAGTCCATTTCAAATTTTAATTTTTTATTACACAAAGAAAATAGTTACCATCATTTCTAAATGGAACATGAATTGTACTACAACTTGAAAAAAAAAAGTAATAATTTTTACAAACTAAAAACATGAGAAAAAATAAAATAAACGTGGACGATAAACGAGATAGAAGAAAAAAATATTCGACGGGATGGAATACGAGAATGACTAACCAGACTCCGAGCCGTCCTGTTGTCATTCTTAATCGAGAGACATTCTAGATATAAGACATGTATATTCGTGAATGTTTCTTGACGAACGTATTCGATATAATAGTATATTCCATTATAATGATGAAACTTTGCAAGTCGATTCTCATGATAGTGGTCCATGCATGAAATGAAGATTCGATATAATAGTATACTCCGTTATAACAATTCATATTTCTTTAAATGGAATTGCGGTGACGGACAAAAGTTTGAAGATCAAAAGAATATTTCTTTATGAAGGAATACCACTAATTTATTAGAAAAATTTACAAAATGTTAGAACACAGTCTAGATATAGTATGTGAAGCTCATTCATGGCTCCTGGACTCTTCATCCATGTAAGTCTCATTTCTCTCTCACCATTTCACTCTCAAACCCTTAACTCATTTCCACAATGAAATTCATCAAATACGTTCCCAAAAAGCTCTTCAGGAGGAAGAAATCTCGTCCCGTTCCTGGATCAGAATCCGACACAGCTTCCTTCAGTTCGTCGGATGATTCTGAAACCGTGTTCAGTAACCCCACAAACGGGTCAACCACGCCAACTAGCGTTCTACGTGCCGAAGAATTGTCGGAATTTGAGTTAAAACAAGCGTTTGAATTGATAGACAAAGACGGTGACGGGAAGATAAAGAAGGAGGAGCTAGAGGCGTTATTGATCCGTGTCGGAGCCCAGCCGCCGAGTCAGGAGGAGCTGAGGCTGATGTTGAGCGAAGTAGATGTAGATGGCGATGGGTGTATTAGTACAGGAGATTTTTACGCGATTGGCTCGGCTTTTGGGCGTCCGGCGTGTGACGCAGAGATGAAGGAAACGTTCAACTTCTTCGACTCGGATCATGACGGAAAGATAACGGCAGAGGAGACGTTTTCAGAACGATTGGTGACGGACGGTGCATATTAGAGGACTGCCGGGGCATGATAAATGGTGTTGATAAAAACGGGGATGGGTTCGTCTGCTTCGAGGACTTCACTCTTATGATGGATCAGCAACGATAGTTTACTATTTTAATTGGATCCATTTTTTTCTTGTGATTTCTAATTTGGGTTGAAGTCAATCAACGGCTGGAATCGATCCATCTTGTTTAAATTGTTCGAATCTGCCGTATATAAACCAGAAAAATATTCCATTAAAATTAAAAATAAAAGTTTTATCCTTATTCATAATTATAATAATCAATTTAGCTTTAGTATCAAATCCCATCTGTTGAAGTAACTAATGAATCCGTTTTACTTTTCACAGATTGAACATTTTGTCGGACTAATAATTGATTTTTCGGGATATTCTCATAGCTCGACATTTACATCCATTAAGTTACTTTTTCAATCAATTTTCGATCGAAATTGATGAGTATTCGAGAAAAACTTTAATGGTTTAGCCAAGTGGAATCATGTGCATTACTTGATTCTTGATTGAAAACAAATTAATTAGGCCATGCTAATATGATTCAATATTTCTTCACGTCAAGCTCTAATAAGAAGTTGGTATTTAAAATATTTCTTTAAAATGGAGGTTGCTATATCATGAGATTATCTTTCTGTTGGAATGCTTTTTTTTTTAAGGTTTTATTTATATTTATTTTTCTAGGTCAGTTGGAAATATTAGAAAACTAGTAAAAAAAAAATGCGGTTTGGCGTGAAGTTGGAGAACCTCTTTGACAATCATTATAATAAGTTTTTTTTTTTCGGGGAAAAATAAATTTCAAAATAACGATTTTTTAAGAGTGTGTAATTAGAATATAGAAAAAAATTTAAATTTATTTGCAGAATATTTTATTTTGTGAATACTTGGTTAAAAATGAATTAAAAAAAAAAAATTGGTTTAATGATTGTCAAATTGGACGAATTATCAATGACATGTCCACTACTAGACAAATTTTTCTTTAAAAATTTGGAGTTTGGTAATAGTTTTTTAATAATTAGACATCGCTACAACGCCATGTTTCACTGGAAATAACTCTTTATTCAAAGCATCGCCATGGCTTCATGTTCAAAACCAAAATGTCCAAAAAACGCAGTTGCCAACTCAACTCCACTCCGACCTCACAACCACCACCGCTTCATCTTTTCTCTGCCACAGAACCACCTCCACCCTCCTGCAACAATTTACAGCTCAGATCACGTTCACAACTACAAATTACAGAGCAACAAAAACACCATCTCAGCCACTTGTATGAAAGAGAGAGAGAGGAGTGCAAAAAGATTGGTTTATTGTGTCAAACAACCGCCTGACCATCCTAGCCGGCTGCTACATTTTGATAGGTTTGGTACCGTGGGTGACACAAATCAAAGATTTGAACAAAGTCTGCAAAAAAGTGAAATGTTTGGTACCGTTGCTGCAATTTTCCCTAAATTTAATTTAATCCCTCAATTAAAATTTATTTATTATATTTTCTAAATTTATGTATGACCTAATATACTCTTAACATTGATTTGAAAGTAGATTAAATTGAAAGAATTAATGATTTTAACAAAGTAAATCGATATCAAATATCTTCAGACTACTATGATTAAACATGTTCGAGAAGTAGTTAGACATAAACTTGGGATGGCCCAAATGTTGAGCTAGCACAAAAGTTCTTACACTGTCATACATAAGTATTCTCTTAGCGAAAAATTTCTACATGTCGAGTTCGTCTAAGTATTATATAAATAAAATTTAAATGTCGCGTATCATATTGTCCATAAATGTTAAAAAAGTACATTATTAAAGCAAAAGAAAATGTTGCAAATACCTAAGGACATCATCTACCCAAACGTATCTCCAACTCATTACACTCTACACCAGTCACCAGTGTTATAAAATGCGTAATGCGTGGCGATGCGTGAAGGCCAAATTACGGACTAGACGAGGCATATGCAGAAAAAAAAAGTAAAAATGCGTTTTTTTATTTTAATTTTTAATCATTAAAAATTAATACTTACTAAACATTTAAAACACATTTATAGGAACTTTGTGCATTTTTTCAAAGTTTCCAATAAAAATATAAGTTTCAAATTTAAATACAAAATTGTAAATAAATAGTATAGGAATTTAAATCTTATCTAACTCTTTATCGGATTTCAAATCAATAATCTCTTCATCTAATTCGTCATTCATGTCTTTTGATACAAAATCTTCTTCGTCAGGCTCCCTTATTTCGTTCTGAGCATTTCTAGTACCTCTAGAAGGTTTTAAGATATCATTTTCCACCCCATCATACTCCTCATAATCACAACCTTCCACAATCCAAGATTGTGCATTGATTATATCACTTGCTAATAGAGTCTCTATTATGCCCTTCCTCATTTTCTTGTTTGCCAACCTTGCCTTGCATTAAATTGGATATAGACAAGATTGTTCATTCTGGTAGTGTCACGTCTATTTCGTTTCTTTATGTGTATGTACCAAATTGAAGAAATTAGCATTTAATAATTTTTAAATTTAAAAAATTGTAAAAAAAATTAAAATGGCGGTGCACATTAGAGGTCAACAATTGTTGTTGACTGCTAAATAAGACACGAGCTACTTGGATTGGCGTTTTAGCCTTGCATCGTGCCTTGGTGGCCTCGTAGGCGTGCCTTTTAGAAGGCTGCTCTACACCCCTACGCTCATTTTCTCTGCCACTACTTAACCTCAAGCCCAACCTCAAGTCCGCCACCAGTCTACTAGTGTCGTCGCGAGAGCAACACCCTGGTAGCAGTAGCTCCTTCAAAAACCACCCTTGCAACCCCAAAACAAAGTTCTCCTTCTCTCTACAATCCATCATAGTGAACACCCTCTCAAAACCATTCATGAACACATTCAAAACCATTCATAAACACATTCCAAATAATTCTCAAACTATCCAATGTCTCGAAAGCCACCAATTTATCGCTATTGATGTTGTACCGAAAAATGTCGTTCTTGTCAACCTACAAGCACACAAGATTATTGACAAATAATATATTTAGCCCATGTTTGATAGGGATTGAAATTAAATTTTTACTAAATTTTGATAAGTATTTATAAAATGTATGGTTGAAAAGTTGTAGAACCTCTGGAATATGTGTTTGATATTGATTGTTTAACTTTAACTTAATTAAACTAAAATCTGATTTTAATCAATATCAAACGTGGGCTTAATGAGTTAAAAATATCATCCACGATGAATCATTGTAATTATAGTTTAATAGTTATAATCAAATTCGATTTAATGTAACACAAAATAGATTTGTTTTAGTTATTTTTTTAATTTAAACTATAAAAGCAATAAAATATTGATTTTTATTCAAAGATGAGATGAATGTATTGAATTTCAAAATACATCTATTAATGTCTAATTTTAATTCTTGACTTATGTGAGCAACTTGATTAATGTGTTCATGACAATTAATAATCCGTTAATACGACCCGATTCTAGTTCTAGTTTGAATTCATATACAAAACACACATTATTATCTCACATGAGTGTACGTGCCATAAATATGATTCCTAATATTTATTATTCGTGTGTTAAAAACATAATGTTCTATTTATTGTGAGTCTTCCAACAATATAATTAAACAACTAATTATCTAAATGATAGCCAAACGTTCAAACAACATAAGATCTGTACATATTTAACCAAGAACATAAAAATTAACTAAAAAATAATAAGTTTTGTTTTAAAAATTATAAATCAAAGGTTTCATCCATCCAATATATAAAAGATTTAGCCTAACATTCCCATATGAAAATTATACAAAAGAAAGAGAAACATCACCAGAGACTAAGAAACTGGAGAAGATTGTGAAAACTCCAATTCCTCGCTTGAAACTCGATTCCAAATGATGCATTTCCGCTCCTTGAATGTAAAAATCTCTATTTTCTTGTTCTTCTAGGATGATAACTAGATTGCCTTTGTTCTCGACGACCTCTTGATATATATATAAGCTGCTAAAAAATTTCATTCCAAAAGATACCAAGACAAGAAAAGAAAATATAATTTTTTTTCCCATTTAACCTTGGGACGCACACCTAGACTTAGTCAGGGAACGCGCCTCAGTGAATTTGGCAGATTTAGTCAGTCTTAGAAGAGGAGGAGGTGCACACCTCATTTGCAGGCCTAGGTGCACGTCTCCTCTTATCCAGAGCAGCATTTCGTACTTTTATCATAACATTTTTTCATGATATTTGATTGAGTCGATTCAAAGTGCGTTGAAAAGATAACTCAAAGTATTACAACTCTTATTTAAATATCACTTTCCAATTCTAACGTTTACTGTGTAAAAAATGAGTCTCAATAATATTGAAAATCCTAAGCAAAACTTTTTTGGTTGAAAATTGATGTGTGATAATACTTTAACTATATTTCTTTCGTCACCCAATTGATCCCTAACATTCTCGAATCTTCATCGTGAGGCCCGACATAACTTTTGAGTATTTGCAATTTCGTACCTAAATTTTGGATCTCTTACAATTGAGTTTTTTTTGTCATTTTTCTCCAATTCTGTCATTTATATTGATTTGTACCTAACAAACATAATACACTTAGAATTAAGCTATAATTTATCAAAATAAACAATAAATACTCTAACTTAAAGGTCCAAATAAGTGTATATAATACACTTATCACACGGGTTATGCAAAATGGCCATAATATTTTCCTTTCTTGATCTTATAAGCTGATGACATAGGCAACAACTTGGTCAAGTGAATTCATTGGAGTTGTAGCAAAACAAGTCTTTATAGGGCCAATAACTTTTCATCATTTTTCTACCAAATGTGATACATTATTCAAAATGAACTATTTTAATATTAGTCTCACCATAGTCTGATCGGATCTCTAAATGAAGTCCGTGCAAACCCCAAATTTAGCCTACGTTGGGACACTCGTGCCTCCATAGTTCGACTTACTTTTACATCTCTGAACATAAACCTATTGAAGCAACCACCCTACCTAAAATACAAGTAAAAGACAATTCTTTGAGCAAATGCTAACTCAAACATTTCAATCTAACACGAACCTTTGGTTTCTACTAAGACATCGTAAAAGGATTTGCAAGCATTAAGGGATTTAACTAAAACGACTTATTTTTCATTTCTTTCTTCAAAACTTGTTCTACATTATCATGTTTACATTTTCTCTACGGTTTGATCTAAAAGACAATTTGAATATCAACAACGTTAAGTATAGGAGAGTTGCAACCTTGCTCTATACAAAAAGTTATAAGAAACACAAACTGCTTCACTACAATCTGTACACTACTCTTAATTAATTATGTTATCTTAAGGTTTTCTTCTATTATTTTTGTTTGATAAACTTTGTTAAAGTTTGAAAGTTACTAACTCAACCCTAAAATCACTTAATATGTGAATAATACAGAATTAAATTTATCAATTAAAAGCAACAAGTCACTGTTTAATTGTTTTAGATGTTTAGTCAATCAAGTTAAATTATTTTATGTTGAATTATCGCAATAAATAATTAAAACAGTAAATAACACAAGATTTGATGATGGAGAAAATCATTAATTAGGTAAAAACTCTATGACCAAGACAATAGTTTCCACTATAAATAATAAGAACTTACAATAGGATCCAGCCTAGAAAACTCACTAATTTAATTCCTGCAATCTCCAAGATCTGCTGGAGTGTGCTTCACTTACACCTGCTTCCGATCTTTTGGAATTGTCTATCTCTTGTGGAACACCAAGAACACCTCGTTCTTGTACTCTTCATTTACTTTTGGTTCAACCTCCCACAACCTTTAGTAACCTCTGAAAGCTATTGAGAAAATACATTTCTGATGATATATAGGAAGTTGGTGTTTTGGATTAAATGAAATTTATGTTTTTCTCAAACTTGTGGTTGATTGATCTCAAGAATCAAAAGATTAATCTGAATTTTTGGATATGTTCTTAGATCTTGGAATGATGTTATAAAGATGTAAAACAGTAATCAACCACCCTAAAAACATGATGGGCATTATGTATTTATAATAAGAGGTGTTTAGGTAATATATGATAGATAAAACGCTTGAAAAACGCAAATTAAGATTTCTCGGACAATACAGTGATTTTGCTTTGGACGCTTGAGCACCAGTTAGACGACATGCTAGCATAAATCCGACAATTCTTTCTCTTCATTCCATACTCGAATCCAAGGACTTCTAATTCATCTCTACAACCCTCCAAAAGACTCATTGACTTTTACAACTCTTTTGTAACAATCGTATTCTTTTACAATAATCTTTTTGTTTAAAGAATTGCCAATACAACTAAAAACCTAACAAAGTTTTATCAATTGATGCAGCTCGATTTGTAGCCAATGCAATAGTTCGACGCCTAGGTTCAGATAGAATCTTTTTAAGGGTTCAGAATTATCTACAGAAGTTTAGAAAGATTTGTAGCGTCATAGCGACACTGCGATTCAGGGAGGGAGAGGGAAGGGAAGGGGAGGGGAGGCGGCGGGGGAGGGGTGAAGAGAGAGAGGAAGACGGAAGGGAGGATGAGAGGGGATGAGTAGGGTTTGGGAAATGAATTGAAATTTGGGGGTAGGGGTAGGGGTGGGTATATATTTAATTTAATTTAAAAATATTATTAATAATATTAATTGTGAAATTAAAACCTGATTTTTGATGAAATAAACTATAAACCTGATTTTTAGAAAGTTAAAACTAAACAGCTGGTTTAGTGTAATTTCCTCGGGGGGTTATGTTCTTGGGCCTACCTTTGAACGGGGCCAAGAAGGGTTTTCCAAAAAATAATTCGAAGTCCAACCTTATTCAATGTTTATTTATTTTCTATTAATTTCTTCTTTCATTTTTTTAGAACATGGATTAAAAAGAAAAAAAATCATTCGAACTTGAACCACATTCAGTGTTAATTTATTATATTTCGCATAATGATTCGGAATTTTTTGACGTGATACCACGTGTAAGAATATCCTAATAAAATGATTATATTAAGAAATTTTTCGCGCAAAAATAGTAAACGTTAATGAAATATTTGAAAAATCTTTAAAAAAAAGGAGTTATGCGTCTCTTTTTGAGAAGCTTGTTGAATTATTTTCAATGTTTAAACGATTTTTTTTATCGTTCGATATGTCTATGATATAATTCTTGAAACGAGTTTCAAGATGATATAGACGATTTATGAATTCGGTTAGCATATGATCGCTAGCAAATTTTTAAAATTAGCATATTATCGAAATTCTCGAAATACTAATTTGGAACGATGTATTTGATGCATCATAACTTTTGCTACGATTGACCATTTTGCTCGCCGTTAATAATGCGAGAAATTAGGCCCCGAGCACCTCGAAATGTTATAAAAATGCAATATTTCAATTTTGTTTGATATTTCATAATTATCTCGAAAATTGAGACAAAAATAAGAAAAAAAAACATTTATATATAAAGCCTGGGTGATAAAGCCAAAGACCTGCTGATGTGGCACATTGTTGATAAAAGTTTCTTACAAAAAGTTTCTTTCTATTTTCTAGCGGAGCCAATTTTAAAAAGTGAGAGCATGTTTGGTAGAAAAGAAATTGCTCATTTATAAGGTGAGGCCTGCAAAATATGGGCACCAAAATCTAACCGAATGTGAAAATTTCCCAAAATTTCTTAACTCAAATATACTAGTATCTGTGGGTTAAATGTGAAAATTGTTATGAATTAAATTATAATAAATTTTTAAAGTTAAAAAATTGATTCCCTTTGATTATACAAGAATATGTAAAGTGAGCATGTCCGAAACTGTTCGATACTTTAATTTAAGCGCTCAATTAAAATTTATTATTTTTTTCTAAATTTATGTATGACCTAATATACTACATCTAACGTGGCATTGATCTGAAAGTAGATTAAACTGAAAGCATTAATGATTTTAGCAAAGTAAATCGATATCAAATATTCTATAAAACGTGCTTAAAATAACAAACTTTTGCAACTGAAGAGCTTGTATGTTACGTGCTAGAGTTTGCGACCTCGTAATGAGTTTATGAATGGGTAGAGAACAAGGATTGTCCTTGCGTGCTCTACCTATGATGGAATTTTGTAGAACACTTCGAGGGATCCTAGGCCTCCTAAGTTGGTTTAATTCGAGAAAAACCACAACTCCAATTCAACACAAGGTTGAAGATAATATTGATGATTTTTTCATTCTTAGCCTCAAGCTATTAAATAGCCGAACAGCTTATGATAATTTATTGAAAGGAAATAACATAAATTTAATTATTGATGCATCAATCACTCCCATCCCATGATTCTTGGTCCCTGACATTGTACTAGATCATTGATTTAGGAAGTCTTGTGTCCTGAGGTTTAGTGCGGAAAAACAGCAAAATATGTTTGTATCGCAGTAAGGATAATGACGAAAATTGCACCTAGAAAAGCCAAGAAAGCCCAAGGACTGCTAAAATGGTCGTGTTTCCATTCAGCCATCCAGACTTTTGCGTGACTCTGGCAATGATTTTCAATCTTCAACTTAACATCTGCATATGCAGAAGGATCAAATACCAAACCATTAGCTATCTCGTTAAAGAGTTGCGCCAATTCTTCGTCACTGCCTAAATTGTTGACAAGAATTCTTCTTCTTCGGAGCTCTTTAACATCATCGGCATGATCAATGAGTGAATCCATTAGGCAAATGTATGACATAATGCGATAATCAGAAGGGCCACCGGGACACATTTCATAAGCCGCCAAGTTTAATAGCAAAGGTTTTGTTGTATCATCAACCATGATTCGAGGAAGTGTAAGAGTACCAGAAATAAGGTGAGATTTGAACTTTACATCAGTAACATGGTTAGTTTGACTTGGTCTGAAATGAATTCCTGCTGATTTGAGCTCCGTTACTGAACGATACGAATACCATATCTTCTTGTTTTTGTCTTTAGGCGATGACCCGATGGGCTGTTCCCGCAGTAGATTGTTTTCATCTTTAGGCGATGACCCGATAAGCTGTTCCCGAACTAGATGTAGAAGGTGGCATGCACCCATATTTATTTTCCGTTCCTCATTTTTCTGAAAACTGCATCTGCATCCGATCATTCGTTGCACAACTTTCTTGACAGCATTAGTTTCCTGAGGTGGCATTATGATCCGATCAATGAAATTCTGAATCAACATTGTCCCCTCGCTTTCATTTTCGAACCTGAATTTCATCAAAACTTTTAGTACTTGCAAAGGAATTTGATTCTCTAGCAAGAACAAGTCCCTCCGCACAAAAGTAAGGGAGCAACTCCAAGGCAGTAGTGGTCCTAGTGGATTTTCTTTTTGTTTCATAGCTGTCCTATTGGAATCATTACTTTCAGTTTTGACAACGGAGGACATAAAATGAAGCACAAAGCAAGCATCAAGAAACATTATTTTGTTGAACGATTCATCAGCCGAGACTTTCTCATAGCATTTGCTGGCACTATTAACCTCCCTTGCCACCGCTTCATATATCTGTTCGATGCATACTTTGTCCCTCTTTGGCACCCATTTTTCACAGTCATGCCAGAATTTCTGCGCGATTGGAATTTTTAGTTTCTCGAATGCAGCGAGCTGTGCCTTTTTGTCATAATGATAAGGACCTATCGAAACTACGAGAGGATCATAACAATTGTCGTTTGATTGTTTCAGCAATGATGGAATCCTTTGTATTTGGGGTTCGACTGTTTTGACGTCAACGTGGTTTTTCACAGAAATCAACCATTCATCCTTGGAAATGTTGTTGCCTGATTCTGGTAAAATTTGAGTGTCAATTCCGTCATCTTCTGTGGCTCCAGGTGAGCTATCACCATCAGAACTCGTGTTTTTAGCACTTTTGTCTTGTGACAAGTCGATACTCATCGCCGATGTCTTACGTAATCCTCCGTCGAATCTAACATTTGACATCCCCTGGACGTGAGCACGAATTTGCGTCAGCACATATCATTAGCAAAATATCCACTTTTTAACTAGACAAATTTCAATTTTAAAAAATCAATGTTTTTAAAATTCGACTCGGATACCGACCCAAAAAATGAAGATAGACGAGGGTTAAAGAGTCGAACCGGGGTCGAATCGGTATCGAATTGAATGATAAATTAAATATATAAATACACAAATAAACTATAAAATATCATAATTATAATTGTTTTTTTAATTTTAATTCAAATGAAATATAATCCATGTTTGTTAATTAGGTTTATTGCCCATGTTTGATCTACATTCTAAAAAATTCATTATTTCAATACTCATTTTCAACTACACAATCTTCAATAAAATAATATTATACGCAAATTCAAATTTTTTCTATCTTTTTTAACCACATATTTTCCATCATAT
This sequence comes from Fraxinus excelsior, assembly GCA_019097785.1. Taxonomy (NCBI): domain Eukaryota; kingdom Viridiplantae; phylum Streptophyta; class Magnoliopsida; order Lamiales; family Oleaceae; genus Fraxinus; species Fraxinus excelsior. Next base: position 1,461,800 of record CM032630.1, read on the forward strand.
CAATATTTAAAATGCATTATTTCCTTGTGCATCAAATAGGGCCATTATAGTAATTTATTTTATAATCTCAAAAAACTAACAATTGGTATGTCCAAAATAATTTGTTTTGTTCAAATTGAAATTGTTTGTGATTCACTCTGTTTTTCCAGTTAAAAAGGCCGGTCCAGTTCAATTTTTATAACATTGTATTAAATACATTTTATGAAACTAACAATTTTTATCTTTTCAATCATACATTTTATTACGAGCCAAGCTTTGGCACAAAGGCTAAAAAATGCGAGTTTTTTCGTAATAATTTAACATGTGTCCATATTGTTATTACATGTACTATTCACTTTTGTAGAGTATCTATCATTTTATCTCTCGTAAATTTCTATCGCGTATCTTAGGATTTGAATTCATAACTTTTGCCTTATGAGAGACTTAATTTAAATTAGTACCATTTTGTAACGAATCGGCTCAGTTCTTGTCACATCTCAATCTCAACTTAAATATCTCATAAAGTACAGGTTTTGAGTTCGATTCTTAGGGGACGCGAAGGAATAAGACGAAAGATATTCTTACAAAGTAAATAGTACTTAACGAGTTAACGGTCTGGACATAAAATACTAGAATTATTACTCATGTTATCAACTTTATCAGAAGTTTTGTCTGTTCAATTGGTATCATGATTCAACTTAACACAATTATAAGACAGATGTCTTGAGTTCAAATTATGCGGATGCTGGAAATTTGTGAGGGATAAAAGGGTCAAGGCTCTCTCAGTGGACAATAAATTTGAGTAATCACATATTTTTAGTAGACTTTTGATAATATTTTATAAATTTTTTAATTAGTCAAACTTCAATTTTAAGCATACATATTCGTAACTTTTATCAACTTTTGAATAACAAATTTCATAAATTTTATCAAAATCTACTAAAATTTTTATCAAAAACTTTGTCAAACAAATCTTAGATTGAAATTTTAGGTCAACCGTTGTGTGTTGAGGAAAAAAATTGAAAAAAATATTTATCCTCTCCGATGATTTAAATTCATAAATGAGTTAGATGTCTACCAATAATTTATTGACACATCATTTTACACTTATTTTTAAGCACAAGTGGTAGTGGGAGAAAAGTTGGACATATTAATTTAAAGTAACTTGTCAATGAATCATTGGTTAGACAACCAATTTTGGACAGTAAATTTAACTCATTTGACGAGTTGAGATCTGTTGTCTAAAATTAGTTGTTTAAGTTGTTGTCCACCAATAATTTATTGGCACATCATCAACTTTTAGATCCAGAAAAAACTAAAGTTCTATAAGGTAATTCTACATGCATATACAAAAACTAGTTATGATGCACACGCGCGCGCAAAGAGAGAGAACAGAGTAGCAAGAATTCAACAATAACTTTGGAGCGTGTTCGTTAGAGATTAAAATCGAATTAAAATTGAAAAACTAACTGTTATTGTTGACTTTTATTAGACGAGTGAGACTCAATAATGACTATATTTTCAATTTTAATTGGATTTTAAACGGTACTGAACACGCCTTTGAGTTAAAAAGAACCGCAAATCCAAGACACCACGAGACGATTACATAACATGGAAAGTAACTGTCAAATGAAATACAAAAAAAATCGAAAATTCAACTACCATTAATAATAACCAAATATTCAGGAAAAATAAATCCACAGGAAGGAAGCGAAAATTCCAAGACGAACTGGACATTAATACCAAAACATCCAATTAAAAAGCAACAAGATCTAAGCATTAAAAAAGTAATAATCTTCAGGAAATCGATAAAAACGAGAATGTAAAGCAGAATCTAGTCCATATATTTGCATAGGAAGTAGTGTAAAATGGAAAAACAGTTAAAGGTGTATTTAGAATTTACCGAAGCTGATCGAACTCGATAGATTGCAGAAGCTTGAAATGCCCAAATTCCCCCGTCTCTCCTTCACACACTAGCATGCAGTGTTCCTCTCTCTAGAAACTGAAACTGAAAATGAGAAATCGAGAAGTCTCTCTATATGTGCGAATGTGCATGTACAAAAAGCTTTACACTATAATTTATAGAAGTGTACCCATAGGGCGCCCCCTATTTAATGCGCCAAGGTAGCGTCGGGTGTCCATTGCTGTCCTAATTTAAGAGCTTGTCTGGGACCCACTTGTGAGTATGCTGGTCAACAACTGCGGCTGGAAGTGGCTCTTCAATGGTCACAAAAGCAATTTTAATTTCTCCCAGACAGGGCCTAAAAGAATAATGCTACAAGTACATCAACTTTGATATTGTGTCACATGTCGAAGCACGATTAGACAATTTTTAAATACCACATACTTTCCCGCCCATTTGCATTTAAATTCACATAGGGTGTCAAACTCCATGTGAATCATAGAATGTACACAAAGCAAAATTCAATTTAAAAGGGTAATAATTTGAAGGATGGCTGCAGTATTCCATGTGTGAAGGGGTGACCAATAAGGGTGTCTGTGGGGGACAGTGACCGGATGATCCCGGTTACTTTACGAGTTATTAATAATACGTGTTACTATAATTAATTCGATTGTATTATGTGTACATAACAACTTATATAATGTTTATTAACATATGATTTAAATGGATCAAAATCTCATAAATTAAATAACTTTTCACTTATATTTTGACACCTCATCGTTACATAAAATATTATGTAAATAGTTATATACAAGAAGTATTTTTCTAATTACATTTCACGAGCAAAATTGAGGATCTTTTTGTACCAAATTCATTTAAATCGATCATTTATGCCAAGAATGCAAAGACTTGGGAATATTTGCACAATTTTTGAAAGGCTTGAACCAATTATGCAATAAGAAAATACTTTTGAGACCATTCATGCTAACTTTCCTTTTTGTGTAACATAAGTGTAGTGGTGGCCATGGGTGAGCCGAATTGGCCCAGTCCATAAACATTCGAGCTCGTCTCATGTCCAAATCTTAGGATAAGCTCAAACCTTTGATTCATGGGTCTAATAAGCAATTTTAATATAATTAATAAGTACAAGTCAAAAGCGGAAAAAATAAAAAAGGTCAATACACAAGCCCAAATAAATCGGCTTGTGATCTCGTGCCCACAAGCTCAAATGAGTCAACTATTGGACCTCCCACTCGACCTGTAAAAAAATGTGTGCTCAACTCAGTCCATGACTGGTCTCTCAAAATAAGTTCGAGCCGCTCATAGATCGAATCAAGACAAGTTGAGCTCGCAAGCGGTGTGACAAGTTTAGGTAAATTTAAATTAGCAAATAGGTTCCAATGAGAGAAAATTGAGTCAAATAGGTCGGGATGACGGTGACGAGTAGTAAGGGGTGCAAGTTACTTGTAATTAAGGAAAATAATTGGACATGACGTTAACGCGGCACACATAGTAGGATAGTCACAAGAATATAAAAACCACTCACCTATCTCTTTCCACGTGATCGTAAGCTTCACCGAAACCAGCCAAAAGCTGCTTATTCACAACACAACACAACCACACTACCAATAAACATTTTAGGCAAACCAAGAAAAACCCAAACCTCAATTATTTTGATAGGCAAAGACGCAAAGTACATTTCTAATAAATTCTGTGGATAGAGCCATATCCATATTCCAGAAGTGGAAATTACTGATAAGTGTAGTTTATACACTTATTCTAGGTCCTAAACGTAATATTTTACTGTTTTTTGGATAAAATATTATCTAATTTGTGTTATATTTCATTTTGTAGGTAAAACTCAATGTTTGATGAAAAATTGGAGAAAAGAATGCAAAGATAGTGGAAAATGACTCAATTGTATCAAATACAAAGCTCGAGAACTGAAATGCAAATACTGAAAAGTTAAGTTGAACCTCATGATGAAGATTTGAGAGTGTTAGACATCAATTTGATGATGAAAGAAGCCAAATAGATGAAATATAGTACAAGTACCATCACATATTAACTTCTAGCTGAAAAAGTTATGCTCCGAAATTTTAGGCTCACATTTAGACCCAATTTTGGCATATCAAGACTTCAAATTGGAAAAATGATACTTCTACAATAAATATAGCCCTTATAGTTATCTTTTCAATGCATTTTAAATCATATCAATCGGATATTGGGAGAGAAAGTAATGACAAAAATACTGAAAAGCACACTCCCCAGACCAAAAACATCGCCCGAGGCTGTCCAAACCCCCAAGGCGCGCCCCAAGGCTAAAAGGAAAAAAAATCGATTTTCTTTATTTTTGTTTTGGTAAAAACTCAATGCAATCTTTTGGCATCCTTTAAATACCAAACTCAACCAGAACGTGGAAGACCTCCATTGGACCTCTTTTGAACCTAAATCTCATCATATTCTTCATATTTTGGAGGCGAAAAACAAGTCTATACATCAATTCAAGGCGAGTCATACAAGGATTTTGAAGAATCATAGCCTCGTTTGAAGATCTGAGTCAAGAACGTGGATTTTTCCTACTTCATTTTTCTTATTTTCGGGTGACATTTTTCTAATTATTCTTGTGTAATTTAATTATAAGAATGTTATGCTAAGTTTTTCATTTTATTGGATGAATGATGAACCCTATTGTTTATTTATTTTATTTTAATTCAAGACAATTAGTTTAGTATTTCTTGATTGGTTTTGCATTTTCATTGAACTATTTAATTGCTTGATCACCAACTAAATAGTAAGTTGCTTGTTGTAGTGTAGGAATACTCACAATAAATTTAGAACACGGCAAAATCAACACATGGACAATAGGTTTTAGGAATAATATACATGGCATGTGCAATCATGTGAATCAATACATGTTTTTCATATGAATTCGGACTAGGAATATGATCGGGGTCATGTTAAACATATATTTAATATATCTTGGAAAATAATATTGAATTAAAGTGGATTATCGATTGTCTTGAATTGATGAATTTACTATATTACGAATTTAAGAATTGAATTAAATGACAATATGGGGATTCGTGATTCCAATATAAAAATATATTAAATAAGTAATTCATTTATTTTACTAGTTTAGGATTAGTATAAATAATATACAAACCATATCTTTTGATTTCATTACACTTCGAATTTAATAGTAACTATTGAATTAAACATTATACCTTATTACTCGCGGGAACGATACTCTTAACTCACAAATCTTATTACTTGTACAACGATCCCGTACGCTTGCGGGGTTTCATGCGAACAATTACCCAACCAGATTTTTTGAATTTCATATTCAAAATTTAGGCATAAAATTATTTATTTGAAAAATCAATTAATAATTCAATTTTTAATATTAATATTATAAAATTAAATTAATCTATACACCCACCCCGCCCCATTTTCCGAACTCTAATCATTCCACTCTCCTCTCTTCCATACCTTTAGCACATGCACCATTGGAGGTCGTCGTCATTGCCCATCGCCACCAGGTAAGCACCGCCGATAGAAAGCATCGACACTGCATAATGGCCGACTCGTCTGTGCAATAGCTCGGCGACTGTTGCGTACAACACCAAGCTAAGATCGCAAGGCTCTTCCTCCAATTTGCGTTGGGGCATTTTAGGTGAGCATCGATGTGATTTATAAGTGCCTCGGGTTTTGGGCGCGCAATATTGTGATTCGTAAATGGTGGAATTTCTTCCTCCAATCTATTTGGGGTTGCATTGGGTGTTGGTTATGGTTGTGTTGGTGAGATGGTAGTGCGACGGTTGTGGTGAGTTTTGGCAGTGGTGGTGTTGGTAGAGGTGGCAACGGTAGAGCAGATTGTGATGGTGCTCGCAGTAGTGGTTCAGTGGTGCTAGCGGTAGTGGTGAGGTAGAGCGATGGTTCGTTAGTGAATTGGGTTTATAATTTTAGTGGGATAGTGTGTAGCTGCGCACCGGTGCAATGCCGCTCCGACAAGGTGCTACAGGATTGTTGATGATGATGTGGATGAAGGAGGCGTGATAGATCTGTGGAGTGGCTTCCAGCGAAGTGAAGAATATTGGCGGTGGAATGGGTGACCGTTGGTAGTTTTTGTTAAGCATATGAGGTGGTGGTCTCGATTGCTGCGTCGTCGCAGTTGTTGAATGACTCTGATTTTGGATTTGGATTTGATTTTTTGGTGGTGTTTGGATGGTGATCGTTGTGATGTTGGTAGCGGCGACGACAACGACGATGTTGGTGGTGGTGATCGACGACGATCGTGACAGTGGTGCATGGCGTGGCGGTGGAAATGTTTATGACCAATCATTGGTTGTTTGTGCAATAAATTGGTTTACTTGTGACTAATAAATAATATGTGACCAATTATTTGAAATTGTGATCAATAAATTGGATATTTTGTGATTAATAAATAATATGTGACCTAAAAATTTGAATCGTGACTTATAAATTTTGTGATTCGTGATCGATAAATAAATTGTGACATTTAAAAGTTTTGATTTTGTGACCCATGAATAAATTGTGACTTATAAAATTTTTGATATGCGATTGTGATCTATAAATTTTTTGATTTGTGATTGAAAAATCGTTTATAACCAATTAATTCGTTAATTTGTGACCAAATTATATAAAATTGTAATCTTAATATATTTAACTAAGAAAACATTTTTTTAATTATTTCACAACTAAAATTTAATAGTTATTTCTAAGTTTTTAAGTTGCAAAGTTGTCGGGCCCTGACTAGAGCTTGCCTAGTATTTATTGTCAAAAGATCTTCACCTGATGCATATCAATTGATTAAATTAGCAGGCCCAAAGCTTGCCTAGTATTTATTGTGAAAAGATCTTCACCTGCCCAAAGCTTGCCTAGTATTTATTGTGAAAGATGCATATCAATTGATTAAATTAGAAGGCCCAAAGCTTGCCTAGTATTTATTGTGAAAAGATCTTCACCTGATGCATATCAATTTATTAAATTAGTAGGCTCAATTTGTCAATGAACAGGTCCCATTTTAGGTTGTCCACTTTCCAGCCGTAGATATGGTGGGTTGTAACCTTGTGGGTCTAACTCACCACGTTGACACGTGACAGGTGTTATATAAATTTTTATTTTCAATTTGATTATAATTTTAACAACCAGTAAGATAGGGTTGAGTTAGCCGCCACCGTCATACATAGCGAGACTCGAAATTTATATGAATAGTGTCAAAATGAGCAAGACAACACACTTAAGACAGATCCAATATGTTAAAAGTTGGATAGAGAGGGCGAGAAGCTAGGCCTCATGCATCCAGTTGAAAATATTGATTAGATTCACGTATTATGGGTACATGCTTGTTGAGAGTTTGAAATGGATAGGACACTAGTACGGATATCACTATTGATCTTTTAATAAAACCAAAGATTTTCTTGTTTCGGTGTGGCCACAACCACAATCATGATTAAACCACTTAACCAAATCTCAACCATGCTCTAACCATTATTAGAAAATAATTTTAATTATATAATGAAGAAATATGTATCAAATTTTCTGTGCAAATGAACCATTAGTTGAGATGCATCACTGATTAGGAACATTGTGCAATGCATTAAAGTGCATCTCATCTCTTAATTGATTTCTCAACCGACTTTTTGTATGCCACAAATGTTGAATACCTCTAAGAACACAGGCAAACTCTCTATAGTCAAGTCATAGTTTTGCAACAAGTGACGAACTTCATTTTTTTTTTACCATTGTAACCCTGCAAACAAAATAACTAAATATCACTTCCTAATTATACATATGAACTCAGATCCATTTCTTTTTTGATTTTTCAATGGTTACAAGTTAGAGAAATCCCTGGCATGCAAAAGAGGTGTGGGGTGGGCTTTCACTCACCTTCAACGGTGAAACTTGAAAGAGAAAAAGTATACATGAGAACATCCTTACACAACCCAGTGCAAACCTTTTAAGGCCATAAAGCAATTCGAAATCTCTAAATTTTAAACAGCAAAGACCCCGAAATTCGTTAGTCACCACTAGGAATAGCATTCTTATTATCACACTCACTTTAGAGCCAAATCCAACAATACAATCTAGTAGAAACCACCAGGCGCACTTTATACCAATAACTGAGCTATCCATTTACTAACCCAACATATCTGTAATACTGATTACAATATTAGAAGGGATATTACTATATTTAGTTTCTAATTTTAATGCATATTATAGGTAATATTATTATGGTTTGATTTAATAGCTTTCAATGAAGAATATTAGTTTTTATTCAGATTCAAAGTGAGCAAACAAAATAGAATTGTGGTTAATAATTATTCTAAGAAAGCTTGTAAAATTCGAGTTTCGTATTTATATGAAATGAATGTATTGGATTACGAATCCACCTATTATTATTTATTTCAATTCTCAATTATGTAGCTAGTAACATTCATACATTCTTGACAATTAATAAATATATTGTAATTAATTCTATTTTTCAAGACAAATTAAATACATTCTAATCACGAGCCGAATTTAATTCTAGTCCGAATTCAAATGAATAGAACGCATTAAAGTTTAGATTATCTCAAAAATTGCACACGTGATAAATATTATTCTTAATATCTATTACATGTATGTTAATCAAACAATGTTCTAGACCTATTGTGAGACTCCCAGCACTACAACAAGCAACTATATATTTAATTGGTGATCAAACAATCAAATAATAAAATTATGCATGCAAGATTAAACAAGAAATTAACTAACTACTTGTCTTGAATTCAAAATAGATAAGAACAGGTTTTATCTTCATCCAATATATGAAAATAATTAGCCTAGCATATTATTATGTAAATTACACTAAAATATTTGGAAAAACATCACCCGGAATGAAAACAATGAATGGAAAGTGAAAAATCAATTTCTTCTTTGTTAATTTTCAATCCGGACTTTGAATCGTCAATCTCTTGTGATGATTGCCTTTAAATCTCGTGCAAGCCTTTTTTTGTGGTGAAAAATAGGATTTGATATGTTGTATCTCTTGTTCACACCGTTCACCCTCTAAGAAAATAGGTTAAATATGGTTTTATAAGAATTTGGATAAAAATCAGGAAATTGGACCGTTTAAGCCCAAAAATGGGTTGTACATGAACGCCGTATAGTTCCTTGCGCACGCGCCGTTCATTGATTTGTTCTTGGTAGATGAAAGTCATGCCCGTGCGCATGCGGAAGAATTTGCCTGCGCTCGCAGGTTTGTCTCTGAACAACTTTCAGTATTTTGACCATAACTTTCTTTACATGTATCCGATTGAGCTAATTCAAAATGCATTAGAAAGGTAATTCAAAGGGATACAATTATTTTTGAAATACATTTTTTCCAAATCGAACATTGCTATCCAAAAACGGGTCTCAAATTGAGGCTAAAAATCCATAACATAACTTCTTCGGTTATAAATTGGTTTGTGAAAATATTTCCACTATATTTCTCTCATTTGACCTCTAATTGCATCCAGTCGATCATATATGATCTTCAATCATCTTTTTGTGCTCCAAATCAACTATTGGATGTACACTTTGATCCCCAAACTTTGAATTTCCTTCGTTTTCACATGTTTATCATTCATTTCTTCCAAATTCACCAACTTACATTGAGTTTAACTTAACAAACTTAATTAATACAAAATTAAACTATAACTTATTCAAATCACTAACAAATACTCTAATTTACTGGTCTAGATAAGTGTAAAAAATACACTTATCAACATGCTATAGGTTTGCAACTATTCGACCAAGTGAGGATCTTTTAATTTTAGTCATGGACAAGATACATGCCATCAAAATCAGATCCCTTGGCGTATGCTATATTAAGACTTGAGGATTCATCTCAAAAGATCAACATTATTAAGCCTTTTTTTTTTGTCTCCCATTCCTTCGTAAATCTTTTTTTCTACATACTCATTTTCAATTACACATTTACACAATAAAATATTCTATACGTAAACCCAAAATTTTTGCAACCACACATTCACCAAAAATTCACCATTAAAAATATTTTTCCAAAAAAATGCCCACCAAACACTGGCTAAGAGGAGTAGCACAAATCATTATATGTTTGTCTATGTCATTATCCTTATTTAATGTAAGATTTATGTCTTAATATGTCCCCACAAAATGGTGTCTCATTTGAACAAACTCATATCGAACTATGTTCTCATTCGACTCTTAATCGGCTCGAATTACTTGATGGAGCTTTATGGGTTTTAATACAATATTAAGAGCCCATTTAGCATGAGTTTTACTTCATGTAGAAGAGCTTTTGAAGGAAATTACCTTAAATTTTGTTTGAAAACTTATTTATAGAAGAGCATTTTATTTCGAAAGTACTTTTAGAGAAAGTCACATTAGACTAACTTCCTCTAAAAGCTGATGCAGGACAAAGGAAAAGGCAGCAAGAACAAGTGAAGAAACCAGAAAGAATGGGGGAAGAAGCCAGAGAAGAAACTGAAATTCATGGGGAAAAGGGGAGGAAGAAAACGATTGCTCCAAGCAACGCTATTTTATTTCATCATATTTATCAACTATCTAAATTATAATGTGAAAATCATATAAATAGTAAAAGCCTAGCTAAGTGATGGGTTTGGGCTAACCCACTATTACAAGCTCAATAATAGAAAACATAAATGATAAAGCCCAATAATAATAAAGTTAAGTCTCGACGATATCTGTATCAACTCTCCTGGGATGGGAGAAGAAAAACTCGACCATGTCGAGTGGATAAACTTCTACCACGGGGGATGATCTTTCATAAGAACCAAATATCGAAACTCCAACAGTGTAATCCAGATTTGTTGGAGCTTCTCTATAGAAGTTCATGTACGGTCTGCATCAGGTGGAACTACCTAACAAATAAGGAAGCATCTCTTCATCATTGGTCAACACAATCTGTTTATCTAAAATAACATCAATTGTATCTTTGTGTGTTATGATTATGATATGGAAGTAGAAATATCAACATAGATAGGTTGGGAGTCCACAAAACTAACTAGAAAAAGATCATCAAAGGAATAGAAACGATGTTTGTAAGTAATGAAGTCCTCGATATTTAAAGTGCAGTGGTAGCTAAAATGTGAGAAAAGATCAATGATATATGCATTTGGACCAACATGCTTTAAAATTTCAAAATGACCAGCACTATGAGCTTGCAATATAACATAATCCCCAATATGAAATTCAAAATGTCGTTTATGCAAATCATATTGAAGTTTATATGATGCATTACTTGCTTCAAGTCATTTATTGATCTCAATATGCAAATCGTGAAGATGATGTACAAACGCCTCAGCTGACTTAGACACACTAACATGTGGGGACATGAGAATAAGGTCTAAAAGCTTAATAGGCTCATAACCATGACTAATTTCAAAGGGACTCATACTTGTAGAACGATTCATGGAATTTTTATATATATTTTGAACCGTTGGGACGATCAAATCCCAATTTTCAAGATTGTCCTTGAGAATGGCATGATTACACAAATTAATAGCACATTTGAGTTGGATAATGGTACGACATACAATACTTGACTGAGAGGTATCGGGAACAAGATGTACAATACATAGATTCATAGGAAAAGTCCAAATACTACCTGAGGAGGTGTTCTCACTATCATCCAAGTCATCAAATTCTTCAAGTGTAGGTTTATAAATTTGATCTTCTAACCGCTCATCTATTATATTCTTTCGTTCTTCAATGACTAAGGCTCGACTAGGACACTTGGAAGAGATGTGGCCAAAGTCCTTACAATTGAGGTATTGCAAGTGAGAAGAAGTCCTTGGAATTTTAGAAGTTGTACCCTTATTTTAGAACACAAGAGGAACATTTAACTGGCAAGGTCTCTTAATAGACTTAAGAGGACGCGACGCCGATGAGCTGGGTGTATAGTTGTCACCATGTTTTTCATATGGAGTACCAATAATCAACTCATAATCTCGAGCTAAGGAGTAAGCGTGATCAAGAGTAGTGACACCCCAAAGGAAAAGCTCAAGCCTAAGATCATCTCTTAGACATTGTCTAAACCTACTCAAAGTTAGGACCTCATCATCAATGACATGACATTTCATTCTAAATTTCTCAAATTGAGCAATATGCTCAGTCACTGACCGATTCTCTTATTTAAGGGCGATCAATTGAGTAAAAACCTCAAAATCTAAGCAACCATCAAAAGTAAGAGCATCTGCTTTATTGTTTCTAAAGAAATGCCTGTATGATGTAGAAGAGAATAAGTACTATGACGATCATAACCTCGTCTTGGCTCAGGAACCCAATCTCCATCCCTACAGTCATGTCGAAAATATTTTTGATCACCTTTTCTACAAAGATTTTTTCTATTATAGGACAGTTCAAAATTATCAACATCAGTCGAATGAGGGATTTACTTAAAATTGTTTAGACTAGTAGCTAGGCTCATACTCTCTTCAAGAGTAGTAGCCATTTCAGTTTGGACAATCGCTAGTTGAGTTTGGAACTGTTGTTGGTTAGCGGCAAGTTGTGCTAATTGTCTGGTGAATGCATCAAATTGGGATGGGACCATGGTCAGGTTATAGGAACTAGATATGATATGACGACAATTATGCAACTGCATACAACATACTACTAGCTAAATGAAGTGTACTAGAGCTAGATTCGACAAAACGACCACTATGCAACTGCATGCAATGAACGAAATGAAGTGTATGGAGAAATCAATAAACAACTCGTTTTAGAATCGAAAATAATGACTTGATCAATTTTTTTTTGGGATTACGTAAATCCAAATATATCAATCTAATATTGTTGATCTATGTAAAATAATAAAGCAAATGTCAAATACGAATCAACAATTTAGTCACGTAAAATAGGGAGAATATAACACGGTTAGGAATTAAAATAAGTAGGATAAAAGTGGGATTATAACACGATTAGGGATTTAGTGACGTGAATTGTAGGTAAAATTGGAATAACAGCAACACAAAATTTAATTGATGCAATTTTATAATGAAACATTAATGTAAACTAAAGATAAAGGAATAATAGCTTCCTTGTTGTTCGTCAAAATAATTGAGTACCAAGTAATCGATCTCTAAAGACAAAGAAACAGTAGCTCCTCGTTTTGTTTGTTGAAACAACTGTGCCAATCAACAGGTTAAAGAGAGGCGTACATACAAAATGTTAGAAAATACTTTTTTTTTTTGCACCTTTTTTTTAACTAAAACAAAATACACAGTAGAAAAAAATGTAGGGGCCCAAATTACTAAAACTAAGATATACTAGACAAACATGACACAAACCAAAGCCCAACTTAGAGATTGAGCCCCAATTGACCATAAACACCTTTTTTTTCATACGTTTTTTTTCACACTACTTTTTGTGTTTTTTTTTTTTTTTTTTCACTTTTTTTTTCAACTAAAAATAAATTACACTTATAATAAAAGTGAGGCCCAAATCGTGGTCCGAAATTGCCAACTTAAGCAAAATTTATAAGCAGGGCTCACATTTAAAGAAATATCAAGACCCAAATTTATAAGTAGGCCCAACTAAAAGAATTACCTAGGAAAGAAACACAGCCACTTTACGTCAAGCAGAGGCCTCGACGGCGACTGAATTTGGGTTGGAACTTTGAGACCGCACTGGGTCGACTTGTCCGTATAAGCAGCGGTGGTTCACGGTCGATTGGGTGTGGCTGTCGATTAGTGTGGTTGATTGAGGAAGCTAAAGTTTAGGGAAAATGGATGGTATAGTGAACAGGCAGCGGTAGATGCGGTGGTGGTATGGTGGTTAATCGTTGGTAGGTTGTGGTTGTCGTTTGGTGTGATGGATTGTAGCTATCGATTGAAGTTATGGTTGGTGGTGGGTGCCCTAGGTTACTATCGATGAGGGCTGAACCATATTTTTTAAACGGGTTATGCGGGATGTGGTAGTTTGTGAAACGGGGAGGCGACATTTGCGAAAGCAGTATATGGAGGCTGCAAAGGTGGAGAGGTGGTTAAATATTTGGGGAAGAGGTATTCGGTCTTGGATTGATCAAAAGTTGGTGACGTAACTATGGGATATGGACTGTGATGCAGTGATTGGTGGTAGTGTGATAGACTGGAGAGACGACAATAGTAGGCGGCAAGGGCAGAGTTATATATTTGTTGGGTGATGGTTATTCGAATGATGAGGATGTTTGGGTGGTTGCCGGCGATGTAAATTGACAATGGAAACTAGGTTTGGCTCTAATACCAAATTTAATGCAGGACAAAGGATAAGGCAGCAATAATGGGGAAGAAACCAGAAATAATGGGGGAAGAAGCCGGAGAAGGAACAGAAATTCAAGGGGAAAGGGGTAGGAAGAAAATGATTGCTCCAAGCAACGCTATTTTATTTCATCATATTCATCAACTGTCTAAATAATTATATAAATAGTAAAAACCTAGCTAAGTGATGAATATGATGAAATAAAAATATTTAGAGATTTTTACTTTTCATGAACTTCATATTTAATTTCAGATGCTAGATACACATTATTTTGGGCTCTAAACACGTAATTGTATTTGAAAGTAATGCGTCAGAAAGTAAGAGTTACACATCGACGATCAAAACTTCAATATGTCTACGTGACACGATGATAGCATTTTGCATTGATCGTTCCCCATATAAATCTCGATGAAGTTCAAGATCCAGCACTCGATTCATGATGTGCATCCAGTCATTAACTTTTAACACTAAAATGAATCTATTAATTAATTGAAAGGGCGTATGTCCTTGAAATGACAATAAATTCCCTATTAAAAAGTAAATCGTTAAAGTTTACTGGTAGTCTCCACACGAACAAGTACCATTTACAATATGATGTGTTAGTTTTATATTTAGTATTGGCGATTCTGTGAACAAAAGGACCAACTTGAACAATTATAAAGTTTAGGGACTGAATTGTAAAGTTTCATAGTTGGTAGCATAGCGTAGGGTTCGGGGTTTCATGTCTGGAACAAAAAAAATTCACGCCGATTTTTCGCTAGCTGCTCGAGCGGAGGAATTAGAAACTGCCTCGCTCGCCCTTCACCCCACTGTCGCTCGAACGACATGTTAGCCTCGCTTGAGCGACATTTTTATGGCGAGACCTAATTTTCCTTTTCCGAGAATTTTACTTGGCCCATACAACCTGTTTCGTCCAACACATAAATATTGGTACTGCGTCTTCTTCTCTAGAGAGGTTGAACACATTATATTCTTGAGAGAATTCATGCTTAATCATATTCAAAGTCCAAACCATCCATTGTTTATGCACCATTCATTGTGAAAACATCAAAGAGCCAAATCAAACACCGAATTGTCTTCTTTGCTTGGATCTGCTGCAAGATTGTTTCGTCAACTGTGCAGCATTAAGAATAAAGGAAGAACTGAAGAACAAGGAGTTCCTTAGGAAAATCTACATGAGATAAAATGCGTAAAGAGTCAGGATTGGAGTTCGTGTGCTCATTTCAGGATGACTGTTTTACAAAGAAGAGTCGAGATTGGTGTTCGTGTGTACATTCTAGGAGGGTTGCTTCGCACTTCAAACAGGAGATCAGAAAGCTTGTGTTGTTAACTTTGCTGGCGGTCTGTAAGTTAATTTACAGTTTATAGTGAATTTTTGATGTTACTTTCTTCCCTCATCATTTCGTACAGGTCAATTGCATCTTTTCCCAAACCTTGTTTACCATACCCCACTATCATTGCATTCCAAGAGATGACAGTTCTTTCAGGCATTTGGTCAAAGATTCTTGCATAGATTAAGTTTTCACATTTTGCATACATATCAAATAAAGAATTCTGAAGTATAACACGTATAAAGGTATAACATTTTGATTGGAAAGAAATTTCGAAGCAAGATCAAAGACTAGACTTTCGATATCATGTGTAAAAGTATAACATTTTGATCTTTAGTAATGAATGACAATAGCTCAAAAATCATTTTGTGCACTAAGAATTAATTTCATATTACTTGCATAAATTTTTTTATTTTTTTATTTTTATCAAAAGTAAGATTGATTTTTCAAAGTGATACTTGAATTTAGATCATATCTCTAAAAAAAAGTCAACGGTCAACGATTGACTGGTCGGTATAGCAGTCAACTGCCAAAACGGTGGTTGACCAGACTTCTCCAACAGTCCAAAATTTGACTGTTATTACTTTTGATTTTTCTTGCACAAACGGTTATATTGGTCATCCGAAAATTGGCGGTTGATCGGATTGGTCATTCGATTTGGCAGAATTTATTTCGTTGTGATTGCTATAAATACCATTTCACTCTGCATTCATAACAACAACTATAAGAATGCTTTCTTGAGAAATATATATGAAAAATCATCTTTGCTCTTTGAGTTTACATTTTTACATTAATTTCATTTATTTTTTCATAACAAAAACTTTGATTGTTGAATCAAACTTTTTAAATTATTTCTCTTATCAAAGTTTTTCATTTATCTTTGTACTTAATATATCTATATCAATTTAAAAGAGATATATTTTTGAAGAAAATATTTGCATGTACATTGCATAAACATTTTCTACTCTTCATATTGAAACTTTGATTGAATCAAACTATAAACATCATATTTATCAAAGTTTCTAATTTCTCTCTTAGTACTTAATTTATCACAAATTATTCATTGAAAGTGATATATATTTTTGAAAAAGATTTTTGTACTTACATTGCATAAACTTTTCTTCTTCGTATTAAAACTTTGATTGATTGAACTAAACTTGTAAAATCATCACATTAATCAAAGTTGTTCATTTCTCTCTTAATACTTAATTCATTACAATCATACATTAAATGAGAGATATTTCTAGAGAAATTTTTTTAACCTTCATTGTATTTATCTTTTCATCTTCTTATTGAAACACTTTGATTGATTGAATCTAATTTATTACTATTGTATTCATAAAAAATTTTCATCTAACACTTGAGCTATCATTTATTACTATTCATTGAAGTGTTAGCATCTCTTTGTACCTAATTTGTTTGTATTATTTATCAAGAGAATAATTTCATTGTAAAATCACTTTGATAAAGTGTGAGTAGTGTTGAAATCTCTTAAAGATCAACATTGTATAATGATCGATGCTCCTTATTTGTAAGTCACCGGAAGCGTTATAAAGGGTTGATTGCACCATAAGTCAATCAACATATTGAAAATGCATTGCTCGTGCCGGAGAGCTTGGTAACGGATGACGTAGATCATTGCTTTAGATCGAACCTCCA